>WSYH01014889.1:0-14915 GCA_036426205.1 Ascaphus truei
CAGTGGTTGACAAATCACCAAAAAATCTACTCGCCACACAAAAAAATCTACTCGCCACCTAGTACCAAACGTGTGCTGCTTGGGCCAATATTTACTCGCCCGGGGGTTAAATCCACTCGCCCGGGGCGAGCAAATGTATAGGTTTGTCGAACACTATATATATATATATATATATATAAAAAGTTGATTTTACCAGATTGGAGTCCGGAAAAAACGAGACAGCACACAGTCCAGTAGTTCCAATGAAGTTGTATTCAAAGTAACATGGCACCACCTCCTATATATTTTTTTTATTTTTTACAGCACTGGAACTGGGGGAATCCTTCGGAGCTGAACTGCATTATCGTTAGCTCCGGGGACCCCCGGCTCTGAATATACTGTAGTTCCCGGTTTTAAAACTCCCTGAAGGAAAATTAAAATGGCCCACAAATCTTCCAGGTGCTGCGGACCAATAGGGGGCTTGGTTGCAGCTTCCTATTTGCCGGCAGTTTAAATACCCAGGAAGTAACACCAATAACTAAACCAGTAAGTATCTTGGAAACCAGGGCTCCCCAGAGCTACACATATTTCGGTTCAGCTCTGTAGGACCCCCTGGTTCCAATGCTGTAACAAAACATGTATTTATGCAGGATTGCTGTTTATATTTATATAAATATAAATTAGTATATATATATATATAATTATTATTATTTTTTCTTGTTTGTTATAGGTAAGAAGAGTAGATCTAAAAAAATCACAATAAATAAACTTTATATTTTAATATAAATAAGCTTTTTTATAAAGTATTATACAGGATATATATATATATATATATATATATATATATATATATATATATATATATATATATATTGTTGCTGTTGATGGTTCTTTGTTTATGACCTTGCCATCAACCACCAGGACAAAAACACTTCTTCCATCTGCCACCGTGAGTCTTAACTGACAAGGCAGTCCCCCTGTATGATGAATGCAAGCTGATTGGCTGTTAGTGGTGTCCGGGCTTTGAATGACAAAGGATGAGGGAGTGATAAAAGATGGGGATTAATCCTGCGGTAGGAGCCTCTTGTTAAACTCCACCAGCAATATGACTGCTGAACGGATCTAAAGAATATACTGTATATCCTCAGTGCCCAGGGCTGTTAGCGGCTTTAAGAGCCTCTTCCTTGTGAGGCTGAGAGGGGAGCGACAAGGCAGGAAGGATGGAACAGAATCGAATTAGCTGGATACTGAGGGTGAGTAATCAGCTTCAAGACCAGGCAGTGTAATAAGCTTCTCTTCTATTCCTGCTCGGTACAATAGGTATGGAGGGGTAGTATGGGCTATAGGGGACTAAGGGATTCTATTTAAGAGCATTTCAGGGAAAATTGTTGCTAAATGAAAGGATGTGTGTATTTACATGAAGATACTGCACATCACCTTAATTATCTCAGTTACTGTCACTATCTGGCTCCTCATATATTTGTGGAATCAATGCTACATGTGTTGCACCGTTTCTTCAGATATCTACAACTCAGGGTGTTTGTGAGGCTCTGAACTCTGAAGGAGGGTTAATATGGAGAACTAGGGGAAGCTAAAAGAGGGTTTTTAACAGACATCATAAAAGCATTTATTAAATGTGACATTTGTTGCAGTAATTTGTCTTCATTTCTAATGTGTCAAATAAACTATATATATATAAAAAAAAAATCCAGCGAGGAGATATGGAAATCTTCCAAAACTCTTCTTTTAGTAGAATTAGTATTGTAAAATAAACGGGCAGATTTGAGCTACTTTGCTTAACTGTTTGTGATAAATGTATATTTGGCAAAGACTCTAAAGGATAAAAATATAATTGACGCCATTTAGTTGACTGGTTATATGCTATATTACAGGGGTGCTCAACTCCAGCTGGGATATCCTGAAAACCTGACCTGTTGACGGGGGGCGGGACTTGAGGACTGGAGTTGAGCACCCCTGCTAAATTATGTTCTCTGTCTCAAATAGATCTAGACTCCTGTATCTTAACCAGAGAAGCAGTCAAACCAGTTATAGCAAAAAAATATCCTTTATAAAGTGTCATAGAAATGAAAGTAGTTTCATTTGCATACTAGGGGAATTAATCTATGTTATTTTACTAGGCTTCTGTTCTAACTAAATAGGAAAAGAATTGATTAAAAACAACTCTTCCTAACAAACATATCCGTTTCCCAGTAATAGTGTTATGTAAATGTGTGGCTGTTTAGAGCTCAGTGTTCTTATGAAGCTGTGTTATCAGATTTGTGGCATTCTTATTACCATTCCAATAATCCTGATAGGTGTCATAGCTCTTCCTATTTATGACTGATTATCATCTTGTTAATGCAAAAAAATATAACATATCAGCAGCTGATAGCAGCTCGGAAGTAAATTGGCTTCCAGTATTGGCACAGAGGTTTGCTCTATATTTCAGATTTTACAAACAGCCCTCTCTCTGATGCAGCTGTTTATTTCATGCATGATGCTACTTTGCTTTATCCTAAGAATAAATTAGAAGAATCTAAAATACGTTGTATTATTCATTACAAGATAGCATAAGACTTGTTATCATCATTGTTATAGAATGGTTATATTGTCTGCATTGAGGATTGAATGAAGGCTCATGCTATTATAAGCAGTGAGCCTGAATATACTGTACTGTATACACAACTTAGATACAGTAGCTTGTTAATTTTTTGGAGATTTGGAGGTTGAAGAGAGTTTGTATTCCTAAGAAACAGTGGTGTTTGTGTAGGGGAAATTGTCCCGGAAACCTAAGCATATGTAAACTACAGTAAGTCATTTAGCTTTAAAATAAGAAATGTGGTAGACAAAAAACCATATATCTCTCCCCCGTTAGTATTCCATCCCTAGAAATGCCATAATTACTATATGGCCTTTCTTGTTGATCCTTTAAAAGGTGCCAGTATTAAGTCTTCCCGTAAATCTAGCCCGGCTAAGAATGCAAAGAATGTTTCTTTTGCATATGGAGGTTTTCCTTATCCCAAGCAGATAGAGGTGTGATGCAGAGCTGGATTTCTTGCATTTGAGATGTTTTCATTAACAGAGACAGGGGTATGAAACTTCATCTGTTTGTATGCAGGGGCTTTTTATTCCTCTCACAGACTGGCTTCACCTTCAGTCATTGGAACGTGCTTCTGTGCCTTGTATTGAAGATGCACGTCTGCGTTTCTATGCACATACACTGGGAATGCTGATGAGTTAAAAGCTCCAGAACTCAAGTGAAAAGACTGTCGTTAGTATGCAACATGTAGCCAGTTCAATTTAGCCAGTTGTACAGTATTTGGAGAATAAGATGTTACTTATAAAATGTCTGACAGTATGTATAATGAAATTAGATGTAATCACGACGGCTGAAAGCACAGGGAATAAAGAAACTGCGGATCTGAGTTGTCCGTTATTGTTGCAAGAAAAAAAGAATTGTCCTATTGATGGGAGAAAGAGAGAGAAAATTGTTGTTTATTGAAAGGTTGGTTACCCAGAACAAGGGCATAACTGGATGATTTCCCAACCCCTTGAGTGTCAACCTCTCCCTGCATGTGACATTGCAATGTTTTTCAGATGTTAGGGCAGGGGGTTTGACTCAATTGTGCACTCACATAAGACTGAAGGAAGCAATTGGCAGTAAAATGATTAGCTACAAAACGGTATGACTCGCACTCCAGAAAACATGATTAACAGCCACTGGTGCCAAGCATGTCAGCCACCAGGAACGCTGAAACCCAATGAAGGTAATAATCAAAGTTGTCACTCCAGTGAGTATAAATGTTTTTAATGCATCATTCAAAAAACGTGATAATCCCTGGAGTGCCAACATTGATTTAATACATTAATAGGGGTGGCCAACTCCAGTCCTCAGGGGCTACCAACAGGTCAGGTTTTCCAGATATCCCTGCTTCAGCACAGGTGGCTCAATCAGAAATGATTGAGCCACCTGTGCTGAAGCAGGGATATCCCTAATAACTGGCCTGTTGGTGGCCCGTGAGGACTGGAGTTAGCTACCCCTGCCCTAAATGATAGTTTTAATACCACAGGCCACCCTTTCTACCAATTTGTACAGTTGCTTTAAACTGTATGGTTCCCAGTCCGTCCCAAGAACAGAAGTCTGTCTCAGAAGCTTGTGTACAATTACATCTAAGAAATATAACACTGTGGTCCCGTCAAAGCAGTTTTTGAACTTTAAAAGTACTTTCTGTTATAGAAAACAGTATAAGACCTGCTATTTCCGTCCATTATTGCTGTACAGAGAACCCTGTGCACATTGCAGAACTAAGGGGTTTGTTGGTCTCATGTAGCAGATGATATTAAAAAAAGAACACTGCAATATAAAATATAGAATTCTGTAATAAAATGTACAATCAAAGTGAAAAATGTACTTTTTTGGGATCCTAGAGATATTTTACGTTCATTTAACATAATACTGCATACTTTTTAGTTTTTTGCAACATCGTTAATAACGAGAATGTTATTGGCTTGGGCCATCATATCTATATGTCACATTCCGAGGGGACAAATTGATGCTTTAAGGTGTAATGTAATTTAACCACCTCATTGTCCGATGTGCCTGCCACATATTGCAGAGCCGTGATCAGGGAACCAAGAGAGACCCGTAGGTAATCAACGATATCTGGCACGTCATGGTTTGACATAAAATGACATTGAACAATATTGATTTTGTATACACATTTACACACTTCCTTAATGTAAGGATTTCCTCTCACCTTGCACTCATTTCAACCCCCTCCCTCCTTTGCAGATTATGCAGATATGCGCCTCTTCTTAGTTTTCTGATACCATGAAATATAAGAAGCATAGGCTTGAGTACTGAGCTGATTGAGCTGGCATCAGAGAGAGGGATTACTGGATTTTACTAGTGTCTTTTAAATACACAAATCTGCTGCAGTTTTCTCTTCATGCCATTGGGAGGAGTGATTTGCACTGCAACTGCCATAATACATAAGGGTCAAAAATAGCAGGGCAAAGAAAGTGTGCTTTGAGGAATAGCAAAATAATGGGTATGCGCTGGTCACAGAATCTTCCAACAATTTCTTCCCAATAACCAAAAGACAATCGTTCCTGCTGTTCAAATTTCTCCCGCGATCGACATGGTTAACTATATAACAACAAACAAACAAAAAGCGCATAGAAAGGCTATCAATAAAAAAAAAATCACTTTATCTGATGAATAAACAAGTTAAACACTTACATTAATAAAAAAGTAAGTAATTCAGGTAGAAGTAATGTCCCCACACCGAGGGCCTGATGGCATTTGCTGGAATGACCGGATGGTCAGATGGAAACAGTGGGGCTTCACTAGTGCTCGCCACGGGGCATGAAAAAGTCCCAGCGAGAACTACCCGGCTACGCACAGCGTCCCCGAGGGTGGCTGTCGTCACAGCGTCTGACATAACAACGTGATGACCAAAAAACTTCTATGTGTTTTGCATCACATACGCTTGAAATGGGGTTGGTCCAAGGATCTCTCGACTGTCATATTTATACAACCCTATGCCCTGTCATGTTTTGTATTTATTTAGGGTATCAATTTGTTTTATGAGCTTGAAGTGTTCATTCTCACTGATTGGATCTCAACGGAATAGACAGGGCATAGGGTCGTATTAATATGGCAGCCCAGAGATTCTTAGACCACCCCTCTGATAAAGCGTGTGACTGTCAGGATCCATGACCCGCAACGCGCTCGGCGCACCCAGAACTTACCCCAACCTGTGATCGGGCCCTCCGCTCCTTCCATCATCCGTGATGCGACCCTTCCTCCACCTGGCATCAGCCGCCATCCAAAGGGGCGCGCGCGCATCTCGCGCGGAGGTAAATACACTGCCATTTGGTCCGGCCTCCAGGTTGCACCCACGCAGTGACGTCATCGGCGTGGCGTGCGGTCAGTGCAGTAGCACCTTTACTCCCACCCTCTGTGAGATTTGGTGGCTATCTGTATGTTTCCTAGTGCTGTGCATAACTGTGAGGCAACCGGGGGGCTCTGAGTTGCTCCGCGAAGGTGTGGGGAGAATCAGGACAGGGTTTCAGGGTGCTTATTCTCTGTTGGCAGCGCCTCCAGTCCTGGGTCTGCAGGATGGTCCATGCTGGCACTTCTCTTATCCCAAGGCAGTGAATCACACACTTGGATGGTTCAACGGATGTTTATTGCATATTCCAGATTTTACAGCAGTCCACATTCCCTGGAAGGTTACCTTAAGGCTTGAGGCCCATCTAGGTTTCCTTGTGGTGCTCCTCCTGTATCCCCTTATGGGATACAGGGTAGCTGTTGTCACTCCACAGGGGGAGGAAAGAGACACACTGATTTCTGGGAGAGTGCCAGTATATACCCTGTGGGGTTGGGCTTGCAACCCTGCCCCATAACAGGGCAGGTCTGATACTGACTGGCGTCACATAAACCTCATATGACCCAGCCAGTATACTCCCCCAGGCTGACACCCTCAGGTTGTTGCTAGGCCCGCCCTTGGATACAGTAAATATATCCAAGGCTGCAATAGCACACTAGGCCTTCATGAGGACATAACCCCTCCAGTGCCTGTTCCTAGCAGGACTTATACTGTTAGGGACCAAAGGAAAAGGTAGCGGCTGGAGGCTAGCCTACATATTTATCGATTTTGTACAGTCAAATCTGGACCAATGTGCACCTGAACTAGGTTTTCCTTGTCCCATGATTTCAATGTGTTTCTGGATCTTGTGATTCAACTTTCAGCTATACAGTACTAAGATTAAGAACAACTATTACATCTGATGCTTTGAGTGCCTTTCTGAGGAAGTATTACAAACCGGAAAGCTGGTATAATAGAAGTTACCATCCTGAAATTAGATTATGTCTTTCCCTGCTAACCCTGAGGCTTAACATATCAATTTTAAATATGGAGTATGAAAGGACACAAGTCCTATTAACATTTCTCATTTTCTTCGCATTCAGCAAAGACATTTAAGTAGTGCACTGAGTAATATATTAGATGATTCAATACTGTAAATTAGTAGCCTTAGTTACCTCCTGTTTTTCCCTGCTTCTCATGGAATGAGGACTGTTGACTACAACTGGATTCTGTGGCCCCTGTGCCATATGCCGTGAAGCTGCTTCCCAATGCGGGGACCAGTTCAGCTCTGTTAAATGGAACTCAAATATTCTCCATCTCAGGGAAGTGGCTAGACAGCATATTTAGTAGGCACCAGTGTATACAGTGTCAAGAAACTATGAGTAGGAGCATTTACACGTGGACACACAACTATCATGTAGGAGCACAAAAATTGGTTATTTGATAAAACAAACTTAGCCATGTTGCTAGCCCAACAGAATGCCAAATGCCATAAAAGTGAGGACTAACCCTCCCTCTTTAACTAAGGTGGGCAATGCCACCCTAATGGAAACAACTAGAGATATGATGTGTAATTATATATGTGAATAATATGTATATTACACTGTAAACAACTGTACCATATGCTATATATCTCTGAAAAAATCAGACTAGATGAAATACCCTTTTTTGAGTTCGATTATACAAAGTGACTCGCCACATACCCAAACCCCTTAAAAGAAAAAAAAAGGCACTGATGATAGCTGTTCCTTGCCCAGGGAAGACACCCCACCCCAAACTTGATAATGGATAGCAAGACGCCAATTGTCCCTAAGGACACCTTGCGTACACACATACAACTCAAACTGTACACTGGCCCTCCTTCTGGGCTCGAGTTGTGTGCTTCCCTAACCCAACCAACCCCTCTGTACCTACTCCACTCCACCCTACAGAGGTCTCACCGTATAGCTTTGCGTCACACCTGCTCAATAAGCCAAATTCCCCTCTACATAAGAAACTGTGCTGTGGTTGCTATCATACACACATCTTCTAGAAAGAATCCAATGATCCCAGCACACAGAAGAATCAAAAAAGAAGGGAATATGCCGAAAAAGGGTTAATGAGCAAAAAAAACACAAATCCTAATGTCGCACCCCCTGTTAGGATACATTTATCCCAGTTTCTCGTTGTTTTTGTGCATTTTTCTATAGGGAGATCTGTACAGGGAAAGGAAAGTACCATCAGACATTTTTGTGTCTCGTGGGAACGGGCCTGAAGAAGGGGTTTGTACACCGAAACTTGCCGCCCCCCTCTCCTGTCATTTTTATATTTTTTGTCTCACCCTATCCCATCCCCCTTTTTTCCTTCCCCTGTTTTTCTCCCATTATTATTTTTTGTTTGGATGTATTGTGGTTTTGTATTTTTTACTTACATAACATTAGGATTTGTGTTTTTTTTTTTGCTCATTAAACCTTTTTGGCATATTTCCTTCTTTTTTGATTTTTCTGTGTGCTGGGAACATTGGATTCTTTTTGGATTACTATTCGAGAGGAAATAGGGTCCTCTCAGTTCCACGTTGCACTACATCCATTTATTTCAACTTATGCTGCCTTAGTGTGCTGTCTATTTCGATTGTTTGTTACACATCTTCTACTCACACCAAGAGGAAAACTTGCATGTTCCGTACTGTTATCTCCCTTACTACAAATACTGATGGCGGTTTAAATTGTGATGTATAATGTCATGGGCCTTCACTGACCCCCGAGAAACGGAAACTACTCTTTACAGACATGAATAAACTCAAGGGTAAGATTGTCTTCTTCCAAGAGACACACCTTAGGAAGAAGAACAGCCACCTCATATTTAGCAAACAATTTCCCCAAGTCAATCAGGCATCAGCACTTGACAAAACAAAAGGGGTAGCAACTTTAATACACGACATATTCCATTCCAGTTACATAAGGCCATATACAATAAGCTAGGCAGATAAATCATCCCGTTAGGCTGTATTGGACCAGATACAATTACCCTAGCAAACATTTAGAGCCCCAAATGAAAAATAACACATATTCTTTGACCATTTCTTTCAAAAATTCACCAAAATTATATCGTCACTGGTTGGCGATATAAACGCTATAACCTCCCCAGAACTCAATAGATCCAGCACCACCGGGACAAATATAGACAGACGAAACCTCTCACTCCCAAAAACTAAGGCATACATGCCAAAACCTCAACCTACTAGAAACCTGGCGACACATACACCGAAAGGAGAGAGACTACTCCTCACCAGTACATAATAGCTACTCAAGACTAGATTACATATTCATCGACAGATCACAGGTACAACACCAGTCAAATGCTACATACCATTCAAACACTTAGTCAGACCATGCACCTCTAGAAATAACGAGGATGGGCCTATCCCTACCACTGCAGGTACACTCCTGAAAACTAAATAAGAGTATATTGATCAGCTGCCTAACGGTAGCTAAAATCAAGGAAAACCTGTCCACATACTGCCAATTAAATACAACGGCAGACACTTCCTTGACTACAATGTGGGGAGCCCATAAAGCGGTCATTAGAGGCTCATTTATAAGCATTGCATCCCATAACAAAAAAACTAAGGCAGCACAAATTGACTCCCTTCCCAGAAAATTGGCCAACCTAGAGACACAAAAGATCCCCAAACTATTCCTTAGGAAACAGATAACAACTACCAGAGGTGAACTAAACAACTGCTCAACGAACGCACTGAGCGGTCCCTACGATGGACAAATGGAAAGTTTTACACAAAAAGTAACACAGCTAATAGTATGCTGGCTAACTGAACAACATAAAACAAATTGGTAACATTCCCACAATTAAACTCAAGGATGGCACAATGTCAGTAGATCCCACAAAAATGTGCAAAAGATTTGAAGAATATTACACAGAACTATACAATCTCACGCAGTTCCAGAACAAATGGAGCTCTAACCCCCAGGAGATACATAAATACTTGAAACAAAGCAAAATTCCTAAACTTTCTGCAGAGGCTAGAAGATCCTTAGACCAACCCATAAACTCAGAGGAAATACTCAAGGCCATAAAAGACTCAAAAAATAACAAGTCTACGGGTCCAGACGGCTTACCTAACTTATACTACTAAACCTTCCCAGCTATCCTAGCTCTGAGACTAGTACAATTATTCAATGATTTTATGAAAGGGGCTACATACCCGCATTCAATGACTACTGTAAACATAGTTGTGATACCGAAATACAGCAAAGACCCAACAGACTATAAAAGCTATCGCCCAATATCACTCCTTAATTCAGACATTAGATTCTATGCAAAAGTTCTAGCCAATAGGTTAAATGCCTATCTACCATATCTAGAACACCAGACTGGGGGGGGGGGAGGGGGCGGGCTTTATTCCGGGCCGCTAAGCACTTGATAACACTAGGCGTATAATAAATCTAATGCATATAGCCCATAATGCAAAAACATCAGCTATGCACCTAAGCCTCGATGCGGAGAAGGCCTTTCATAGAATTAACTGGGTATTTATGTTCGCAACACTTGAGTCTTTCGGATTGGGTCCGAAATTTATAATGGTCATCCAAAGATTATATTCAAATCCCTCAACAATTATTAAGACAAATGGGTTGTTCTCGAATAAAATCCCCATCCCGATTGGGACAAGACAAGGCTGCCCCTTACCTTCGCTCATATTTGCTCTGACAATAGAGCCTTTAGTGTGCCATAGTAGACGTAGCCAGGACACCTCTAGCATTAAAGTGGGTTCTGACAAGCACAAAATAGCTCTATTAGCAATAACAAAATCAATGATGTTGCTCCCAAATTTATTTTATATTTTGGGATCTTTTGGAAAACTGTCAGGGTACCACACGAAATCAGTAGCCCCCAACCTCACAAATCCTAGCCATGCAGTTAAACTAGTACAGCTGAACTTTTATTTTAAATAGGCAACATCAAGCATTTAAAGCCAACTACGAAGACTTACTTAAAATAATCTTGAGATTGGAGGAAATATAACATCTGATGTATAGGTAAAATAGCGGCAATAAAAATGAATATCCTCCCCAAGCGGCCATATTTCTTGCACACCCTACCCATCCAGGTTCGCCAAGCTATTCTACAAAAAATACAAAAATAATTCAACTTTATTTGGAACGATAAAAAACTGAGGGTGAGAAAAGACATACTATATAGACCTAGACTGGGAGGTGGGTTATCAGTACCTAATTTTACCAACTACTATGGAGCAGCCCAACTGGGACAATTAGTCCGGTGGCATTCAAAATCTGGATCCTGTTGGTGGGTGGATCTAGAATCCTTCTTTACTAGCCCACTTGACATCAAAGACATCATGTGGATTCCATAAGCTGACAGACAACTGTCCATTCTAAGCCACCCCATCCTAAAACATTCTTGTCACGTATGGGACATGAACAGGAAAACTTTTTGCTTAGCTAAACTCCCATCAATGTTATTCCCATTCTAGATCACCTCCGATTCCTTATGGGTCAAGGCCATGGAGAATAGTTGGCCTCCCATGATACGACTCCTTTTGTCTGGGGGGGGGGGGTGGATAATCGAACTGTTTAGGTCTGCAGGAGAAATTTGACATACCAAACTCTGAGTTTTTCCACTGCTTACAAATTCGACACTACATCAGTCCTAAAATCCTAGATCCTGAAGGACACTTCGAAGTTTTGTGTGACTGTGGAGCTGACAGTGGAGGAATTACTTCAACTGTTTATGGCTTTTTAGTACCGGAGGAACCAGACACTAAATATGACTCAATGGGAGAGAGAACTAGGCAAGGAGCTTGATCAAGAGGAATGGACAGACATCTGTGAGGCCACTGTCCGCTTTGAAGGAAAACTCATATATGGTCCTATTTAGTTGGTATTTCACACCCCAGAAACTGCGTAACAGTGTCATCCTTATGCGGGAGGGACTGTGGCCAGATAGGCTCTATGCTCCACATTTGGTGGATGTGTCTGAGCCTCCTGAAACAGGGACATCCTGAAAACCTGACCTGGTCTTTCCTATTGAGGACTGGCGTTGACCACCCCTGCTGTACATGTTTTCATTCAGTCAATACATATATTAAACTCTCAGGACAATTGTTGTTTTGCTTTCTAAACACCACTCTGGACACTCTGGCCCCAGTGGGCATCAATGTCGACTGGGAACTTCAACATTATTTACATTAATTACATTTCTTTCCTTCCTTTTCTTTCCTTTCCCCTTCTTCCCTCCCCCTCCTCTCCCCCCCTTCCCCCTCCCGCCGTCCATTCTTTCCTCATCCTTCCCCCCCCCCTTCCCTCCCCCCCCCCTTTTTTATTCATGGTTAACAGATTTTCACTTGGTTGGATATGCTGGACATGTATAATCATTGGGTATATAAGGTTCTATGAACATTATCCAATGGCTAGGTATTATTTAATCATGATAAATTATAGATGATTGGTGTAGTTATCTGTTTATTATTGTGCTTTGTCCATATACAACAAATATGTGTTCTTTATTATATACAAGGACACATGAATGGCATAGTATATTATAAGATATCAATTTATTATATAATTAATTTTGCCAGTTATTGTTAGTCGTTATGTATTGTGATGATCCAATATTCAGCACTTTTGTTTTAAATTTTTGGATCACTTCATAGTTGGAGTGAGTTTTATTGTCACACAGTTCTTCTTAAATAGTTAAGGGAGTTCAGGGCTGCTCGTTTTTGCTTGGAATCCTGTATCTTTAATTATGTACAATGTGGAAGGTATTTATCTATTTAGTTTCCACTATACTGTGTGTGTATATAGTACCCATTTGTTTCCTGTCCCTGTTTTTGTACTATCATTTCCAGCAGGCTAATAGTTAAGCTCAATTGTAATCAGACCAAGAGCTTTTCATTGGTGGCTCAACCGTCACGTCATAGGGGAGCTGGAGCTTCTGTGTCTCCGTGTGATGCCTGCTTGTTTAAGAGATACCAGCTGTGTCTAGTGCCGTTATTACTTAGCGTCCCTGTCAGAGGGGGCGGATTGACTCTCATAGGTAGAGAGCGCCGATACGTCATCACAGGAGGCGGGAATTGTGGGTATATAAATCTTATGTGTCTTGTGTATACTATACTCTTTGACAAAGGCCCGCTGCGGCTGAAACGCGTCAGAGTTTGTCTGTTGCTGTTTTTATGTGCCATTAAACTTTGTTGTATCCAGTTCCTTGCAAGTTTGGTCCCACAATTTTTTTCCAAGGCAGCTGCACTGCCATCCAAGAACCTTCTGCATTGCATACCACTTCGATAGGAGCACGCCCCACAGCACCTGGATTTCCAGAGACTTGTGAGTTCTTTTTTTCCTTCTTTCACTGTACCCATGGCCTGTGACACCCATACAAAATATACCCCTTACAGAGGTTAGTGGGAGTCCACAAAGAGTGGCTTTAAGGATTATTAGTGATATGGATATACTGATTTAACTACAAAGCTGTGTGTATATGGAACAACATTACTGTTTGCATTGATACATAGACGTTCCCTGTAAGCATTGCATAGGAGTTCTATCTCCTATTCCTTCACGTTGAATACATTTGACCATGCTCAGGAGCACTCCTTTTGACATAATATATATATATATATACACACACAGCTGCGCAAGCCTTTATTCTAAAGCCTTGCACGCCTTACCGCTCTGAATACAGGGTCATGACGCGCTATGTTTTGTAACCGTATAGCAATTAATCGGGTTTCTATCAGTTTTCGATCGGGCATAGATTCCATTTATCAGGCGCAGAAAATTGCATTTTAGCGTTGTCTGCAATACCGTCTAGAAACTCAAGTGGGTAATCGCGAGCTGTTGTCTTAAAAGTCTAATAGCAATTCAACCTGCACAGTACAGACGTACAGTTCTGCAAGTATGTGTGTACAGTAATTGTAATTTGAATTTTATAAAATATGAGGACACATACTGTACTGTATAAAGGATACTACAGGGAAAAGAAGTACAGTATGACAAAAATATAACGTTGTGAGTCTTCTTCCGAAAATAAAAAATTGTTTCCGCTCATGCGGATTGGAACCTTGTTGAAACGCATACTGTATGCGTGTCATCACATTTCTATATGTATTATTAATTAATCAATACTTTTGCCAGGCTTGCTCTTCTTTTCCTTCTGTTTTTATTTTATGCGCATGCGTGTATGTCTCATTGGAACCTCGTTGAAATGCATATGCGTGTCATCACATTTTTGCGCATGTGTGTATGTCTGATTGGGACCTTGTTGAAACGCATATGCGTGTCATCACATTTAGGCGCATGTGTGTCTGACTTCTCATTCAATTTGAATTTCATGTCTGAAAAAAAACTTTTTTTTCGTTTCTCGACATGGGCTTTTATAACAATTGTGGCTATTCTGAGATTCAATCACTACTGTGCTTTTTAATTCTACACTAGTCATGTATGTACTGTATGAGGTGGGTGGCATACTGTGACTCATAAGAAACCCCCAAAATAAAAAGTTATAATCTTTTATTCTTTACAGAATGTATTTATTCTACAGTATACAGTGGCGGCTAAACTAACTCTCAGGCAGCTTGCACCGCGGGTAATTTAAAACCCCGTGCAGACGCGGCTGTTTTTTTTTTGTGGCACCGCAGGCACTTCCCATTGTTCAGCGCATTAGCGCTGAATGGGGAAACGGGCCGCGCGCAGCCACAAGATGCAGCTGGTGCGCGGCCAAGTTCAGGGGCTGCCGAAAAAATCCCCGAAAAATTGCGGGTAAATGGGAGAATAAAGCTGGCCGCAGCAGTATGTACAGTATTATATATGTATTGTTTTAGTACTGTTTTGATTTAATGTGCATTCGTGTATGACTTCTCATTCAATTAGAAGTTCAAGTCTGAAAAAATATCCCTTTTTTCGTTTCTCAACATGGGCTGTCATGACAATTTTTGATATTCTGAGAATCAATCACTACTGTAGCTTTTTATTCTACACTAGTCATGAACTGTACATACTTTATAAGGTGGGTGGCATACTGTTATTTTTTGGGGGGGTGTGGGGCTGA
>WSYH01014890.1:0-14913 GCA_036426205.1 Ascaphus truei
TGTCACGCGGCATTGGCAGTATTCAAACTAGGTAGTTTACCATTACACTTATTTAGAGTTTATGGTGGTGAAAAAGGCGACAAAAGTAATAATAATTATATATATATATATATATATTATAAATATATATAAATATCTATATATATATAGATATATATATATCATATTAATAAATAAAAATATAGATATAAAAAAATAATGAAACCACAGACTTCCTCTCTCTAGCACCACAAACTATAAGCAAGTAAAATGCTGTGATTCTAGTAGTTCCATATAATTCGAAAAATGAAAATAAATTATTTTGCGGCAAGGAAAAGAACGACAAAAGAACAATGTTTGCTATGTGTCTGGTTCATTTAAATAGTCTAATTCCACATATTCTGCAAACGACTTCTGCGACAAAACTTACTTACCAGAAGTACAAAGAATCACTGGACATTGATATACTGTAATCTTGATTTCCTGGTCCTTTCCAAACCAGCACCTGTAAGAATAGATTTTAATGCAGTGTTAAGGTTTCACTCAAAGATGACACAATCACGTACATTTATTAATTTATGTCTAAAGCGTAGTAGGTTGATGGCAGAATTTGTGTAAGTCATTACTTATTTACCAGCTTGTCAACAGTATAATTAACTTAATGTAATTTTTGGTGTTGGTTTATATGTAAAAGCTATTCACAATACATACTGTACTGTAAATTGGCAGCCCTACATTTCCAATGATAACTGGGACATGTTTTGTCTGCGTTGAGTACAATGTGTTCTGTATGGACTTAACGGGGGTAAGTAGTATTGTTGATTTACAAGCAATTTATTAATAATTACACTTCAATGCTCAGCACAAATTTACTGCTCGTCAAAAATGGCAGTAAGAATTTTTTTACTTACAGACTTAATTTTCTCTGATCAAACTTTACTGTATACCATTATCAATTAATAACTAATTAGACTTAATATTGTGGTTCCATATTGATTTTAAAATATGTTTGTGTGGTCTTTTAAATACCTACCATTGTGATTTTATAAATGTTATAAAATAACGCCGTTCTTCCAAATATTCTACTGTTGAATGCTGTGATCAGAAGTTGGGCATTGTGCTGTATAGTTGGGTATAATGTCCTTTCTTTCCCTATGAAAGTATTGTAGATCAGATTTCTGTGGCAATTGTGTGATATTTGTTGTAGTGCATATCTTCACCATGGAAGAGACTTGTAGTGTATGTATTGGTAGGGTGTGAGGTCAGGGAGAGAAGGGAGCGAGTGGTGAGCACAAGGGGCCCTATTTCAACTATTATAGTATAATCTTCCAGGAAAGGGCAATTACTTGGCTACCAATGCTCATTGGGGTTAGAGGCCCTGGGCATCGCAATTGGCCTTTCGCTCCTTAAACCAGGGCATTATTGCTGGTACAATTGCAAGTAATAGATAGACAGTATCACGGAAAATATTAGACATATGCAAAGCCAAAGGAAAGGAACAAATGTATTATGGAGTTCCTGCAAAACAGAGCTAAAAACCGCCAGTTTCACATCTATTGAGGCAATCTCACCAGTCTTATCAGGTGGCGAGGTTTTGCATTTTGGACTTTATGAGAGAGACTGTCAAAAGCTCAATTGCAAAGATTGAAAGATTTTTGGCATTATCGACGGATTTCCCAAAACGATTTGTTTGGAAACGCGAAAAGGGCTTTTATAATATGGCGTAATGCAAATCGTGCCACAAAGGGTCTTTCGGCACAGATACATATCGCAGCTACTACAACTGATTGCACCATAGCAACCCATTCTGTTTTAGGTAACGCAATAATATGTCCCAGTAAATGAAGTTACGATAATCCGCCCCAAAGACACAAATTCAGGGAGATTACGTCATTATAAAACTTGTAATGTATTAAAGCAATTCATCCAATTTTACCTTTTATGGTTTGAACAGAATAGTTAGTTGATGCCATACGGCAACAGTTATTCCTAATTAGTAGAATGCTTAATTCCTAATATTTTTTGTCGTTAGAACGTACTGTTCAATAATCATGTCATAGCAAATATGGAAAACACAATCTGTCTTTACATCACTTGTTATTTACTTATCTGCCATCTACGTTTTCTTAACTAGAATCTTTCAGATTCCATGTCTCACTGTCTGCTCCCCAGATGTTCTCTTGATTTGTTTTTTACCACCAGCTTTGGAGTCGGGGGGGGCCTTATCTAATTTGCCTCCTATAGTTAGGGCTGATATGGGAGGGGGATAAGTGTGCTACTCAGAGTGCCTCCTTCATATAAATGGCAAAGCTTCCATTTGCAGACGCACACGTGTCCAGGATGAGGAACACGACAGAGGGCCCAATTAGAAGCTGGCCCTCCCACAGCAGACGTATGCGCGGCAAACACTGTTCTAACTCACAGACTTGGCTTTTTTGGCCGAGCGGCGTGGAGACTGGTAAACACTGACTACATCTGTAAAGTCACTGTGTTGTTCCATTAAGATAACACAAGAAACACTTTTGACCATGAGTTCCCATCCACAGGTTTTTCTTCTCTACATTCCCAACTTTTAAGGCTCCATTTGTAGGGGCAATCCCTCCTAGAACCAAAGTGGACTAATTCCAGTGACATGTTAAAGGGGTCTCATATGGGTAATTGATAGTTTTTTTGTTTTTCCATTTACACTTTTAATTACTGGAGTAAGTATACTGTATCTTCCACTTTCTCTGTATCATACCGACACCGTTTTTTTACTCACACAAACAAAAACAACTAATTCACATGTGCTTTTTAATCTAAGCACCTAAAGATAAAGAAAATGAACACACTAGTACCAATTAAATACGGCATGTTCCATAGTACATAGTTACTAGTTAATAGTAGATGCGGTTGAATAAAGACGGTAGGCTCCATCAATTCCAATCTATGCTAACATTCGAGAACACAGATGACTTTATTCTATATCTATACTTACTTTTGATCCAGAAGGAAGGCAAACAAAAACCCCCATTAAGAGGAAAAATTAAATTTCTTCATGACTCCAAGAATTGGCAATCGGATTAATCCCTGGATCAACATCTCTCCATGAGATATTCAGGATTGATAATACTTATACAGCCGTATATAATCATGGATACATATAAACAAACACTAGTAGATGCTTAGTTTACAAGTCTTACTGTTCATTTCAAAGCAGAGTTGCCAATGGCCAAGCAATAATTATTGGGCAGGGAATACCTGAAAAAAAGTTCAACAAGATATACATTCAACAACATTTTATTATAAATGCACAAAACTACAGGCAATTACCCCGGTTTAAGGACACTCACTTTAACTATCACTGCGTAAGTGTGATACACTCCGTAAGTACATCTGTTCAATAGGCAAACGCAGCTCCACGGCATGTCGCATGTCAGCACGTCCTGAACAGCATAACCGGCTCTCCTACCTGTACAGAGGCTGTGCGCAAGCGGAGGGAGATATAGAGCCTGTACACATGCGTTATTTACATCAGTTATGCACTGGTATGATGATTGCAGTACAGTACATGCATGCATCGATTTGTGGGGAAAGGGTAGTGTCTTCACTTTAAGTACATTTCACTTTACAATACATGCTCCGGTCCCATTGCGTACGTTAATGCGGGGTATGCTGTACTGCACACACCATATTATTACTATTATAACTAAAAGTCAACCATATATAAAACTTAGCATTCAGGTTGTCCAAAGATTTTGCAACTAAATATTGTGGTACGATTAATACTGTATGACATGATCTCCTGATTTGTACATATTCATTTTGTGTACTTTGTCGTCAAAAGGTATCTCAATGCAATTATCCACACTTTCAGTGTATAGAAAACAACGCGATTGATGAATTTGAGCATATCAGCACTGAAAGTTAATAGAAACATACCTGTGTGGAAGAAAATGTTGAGACCTGGAATGAGAGTTGGGTTGGATCAGCTGGACATTATCAGCAAATCTTTTAAACATTATGCCCCGGATTTCCTAGCCTACGTTCAGATGAATGGTCTGTAATGTGTGTGAGGCTTAGCAACCTAAGGCCTTTATGTACATTTTAAAATAATACGTGCTGTAAGTAGCTAGTGTAGCTGAGGCAACAATACTAATAATACTGTGCTGTTCAGAAGGTCCAACTGATGTGTTTTCTCAGACACAAATCCCTTCCTTGAATGTAGGTTCAGCATAATAGTTTGGGCAGACCTACAATTATACGCAATTATTATTTCATTAAACTGGTTAGTAGTGAATTTGGACTTGGCCATTCACTTTGAAGGTTAACATTCATTAGGACTTCTGGGACCAATTATTAAAATCGCAATTAGTGATAATACATTGGGAAGAACATATAAAAAGGGATGCTTAGTAAATGTTGTAAGAATGAATGCATTTTTAAGCAAACAGTTTCCAGTTCATTGAACACTCTGAGGCTTGATAACTTATATTAATAGTGACCAGTTAAGGAGCAAAACATCTCCAATAATCTTTACTTAAAGCCACATAATAACATTTGTCCTCCTCTTTTATACGGTATGGTATCTAGCAAAAAATGTCTATGTCCAATGATGATTGTAATGGATTGCTTAGCCCTGCCGCATATGTGATTATACATATTCATATTCTCTTTAATTAATGTCCTGCAGAGGAAGCAATTCTGCTTCTTAAAAAAAGATATGGCAAAAAAATACCTAAGGCTCTTTTTCAGCAACGCCGCCAATTAATCCCTGGCTATATTCTTCAGTGAAAGTTCTTACTCGTTGTGAGATAAATTCAACGCTGCGAATTTGTCACCAACGTAATAAACAACGACAAAGAGAAGAGCAGCCGTGTGCCCCGTGTTAGAGGAGCAGTCCTGCTTAGCACCATCATGAATGTTGGAGTTGGATCAACAGAAAAACACTCCCGCACTCTTGCCTACAATGTTTCATGTTGTTTGATAATTGGCAAAGAACAATTCCATCAATACAATACTGCCCCCTCCCCACACCCCTCATGATAGATACAGGAGATTGCCTTTACTGATAATATCGATTGAGAAAAAGAACCCAGTTCTTGTAGCACTCGTACACAACAATTGTATATTGATAATTTAAAATACTTTATTAATAACTCTGAATAAAAAATAGGGTGTTAAACGTAATTAAATACTGTGTAGACAGCACGTGACTGTATCCTTTGGTAACCCACCCTGGTATAGGTGGGTAGATATAGTGTGATCCGATAGGTACTAGAGATCATAATACTCTCGGCTACCCTGCTAATAGGTGTCAACCGGGAGACCCAAAGCTATCACCTTTATGGGGATAGACCAATTTTTCGTCCAGGAATTAGACGCGGGACTGGACAATGAACTTTTGAGATTGAATCAAGGTGGATATATACCTGGGAACATTGAGCCACAGGATTGAATGAGGCTTTGTCTTATGACCCCTTCATATAAAAGTAACACCCTAGTACATACCCCACATGAATTTATATGAAATACTCCTATGCTACAGTAATTGCATCTCATACAACCTGTATTTTCACATTCCATTAGAGCAGCCGTCCTATACTCTACTTCAATATATATCTTAAATCATTAATAAATGGATTAAAAATGACTGGTTTTGTGTTTATCTTTTTCTTTTTCTTCTTGTGTTCTTTCGGTGTCGTGTTCACAGGTATATGTTTCCGTATGCCTTATCTCGTGATCTCTCTCTCTTCTCTAAATCTTTACTCCCCCTAGCCTTGTGAGTCAATTGACATTTAAAGCATCACATACATTACAACCATTAAAGCCATAGCTATTCAGCCCATAACACTCTTGCATCTATTCTGATACATTTGCAACAGTTTATGGACACATTGATCGCAACCAGGCTGCTACATGTGTGCATACCACGACAAGTGCCTCTCCAGAAGTGGGATATTTCATCTGTCATGCACCAGTATGAAGGGTTAAGTGAAGCAACAGCCAATTCTAACGTTGACTAAAAAATCTACCCCCACACGCAGACCCTCCCCCTACGTGCCCTGAAAAAGCGTTTTAACACGCAAACGCGCGCGTCAGATCTCTAGTACCTATCAGGGATCACACTATATCTACCCACCTATACCAGGATGGGTTACCAAGGATACAGTCACGTGCTGTTCTACACAGTATTTAATTACGTTTTTAACACCCATTTTTTTTATTCAGAGTTTATTAATAAAGTATTTTAAATTTATCACTATACAATTGTTGTGTACGAGTGCTACAAGACTGGGTCTTTTCTTCTCCAATCGCATTATCACGTCTCCATCCAGTCAGCACCTCACAGAGTTAACAATAGCAGTGCGGGTTTTCTGTACGTGATTGCCTTTACTGCTAAGGAGCTCTCCTTCCTCGCAAATTATTTATTTATTAAAAGTTTTACCAGGAAGTAATACACTGAGAGTTACCTCTCATTTTCAAGTAAGTCCTGGTCACAGTTATGATGACAAATAGATGGTTCCATTACATGAGCAGAGGTTATACTGTACATTATATTTGTATTGCATGAATAGTTAAAGATTATATGTTATAGACGTGTGGAACGGTTACAGACCAGTTAAAATGTGAAACCGCTTTAATTTTGATAGAACTTAGACTGGTGGAGCTTTGAGAGCCTCGGGTAGATTATTCAGTTGTGGGGTGCACGGTAGAGAGGAGGAGCGGACGGATTCTTGGTAAACCTTTGGACCGTAAACAGTCTTTTGGAGTCAGATCTCAGGTGATAAGTGCTGTGTGTGGTAGGGGTGAGGAGCTTGTTCAGATAGGCGGTACTGTAGCTTATCATTGTAAATATATGTCGCTTTTCATTGTAAATATACGTAGATAAAAAATAATATATATTTTTAGCATGACACTTTGTGAACCATGAGCACTGGCCTATATTTATTCAATTAAATGGCATAGGGGATTTTATCCATAGGCCGAAGTGGCTGTTTTTACCATTTTCGGCCAAAAATACAATTCAAGTCATGAGAATTTTTGCCTGAAACCCACCCGAGAACCGCTTCAGTATTACAAAGAATAAGGTCTATAGTCTATGTAAGAATACATAATGAGAAATATTCCTTTGGAATGAGAGTATTATGCTGGGAAAGTTAGATGCAGACGGTCTATACTTACAGATGTACAACATTTAGGAAGACTCAGGTTTTCAGCAGCAGGGGCAAGCCGCCGGAACACAACCACTACAGTGGGTCCAATCCAGAACCAAACACCCCTTCTCCCCCCGCCCCTCTCCAGTGTGACCACGGCAGCACTATCTTTGGAGCCTGTGGCTTTTAATTTTTTCAGCCAGGCCCCGGAGACTATAAGCCTCCAACATCTGTAGATTCATCTTGTTAAAAAGATCAGTCTTATATTGGATTCCAAGCAGAACTCTCACATTTTCACATGATAATTAATAGAATCCAAATATTCTGCAACCTACAACCTCCATTCTCTGCTGAAACGGGTAGGGAACAAAATGTATTTCATCCTAGCTGGGTATTTTCAAAAGGTTGATGGATCGGACTCATGTGTTGAGTCGCACAATATTTTTATAATTCATTTATTGCACTGGAATTATTCGAGTGCCCTTGTTAAATGTGAAGGCAGATATTTGGGGAGTTTAGGTTGATATGCAGAATAGGCACTTTTAATAAGTCTTTAGGGTCCATGTACGAAGCCAAAAGTGGTGACATTCCAGGGCAATCAATCTACATCTTATTACAAAGAAAAGTCGCAATTGAGAGGAATTTTTTGTTGATCATCTGAATTTTTTGCTCCATTTGATAAACAACCCCCCAAATCCCTCATGTGTTTCACAATTTGCTAGTTTTATCATTTGCTGGTAAAATAGCAATGGGGCTGACATGGTTAATCAGAAAGGAGCATGAGAAAAAGTTGCTCTCTCACAAAACCTTGATCACTTTGTTTTGAACCAAAACTCAATTGCTTTTGTGCCTTTAGCAGTATGTAGGAGGCTGGGTATCAATATTTTTTCACAAATGTTTTGTGCGTCAAAATGTCAGTGCTGAAAAGTAATATAAACCTTCAACAAGCCTTCACACACTGTACATATGACGCATATTTGATGCTCAAATTATGTTGATGCATCCCCCATGTTGAATACCTGATTGATACCATTTAAATTGCAAATAATAATGTGTAACTCTTTATTTATCTATTAGTAAATATAAATTATCCTAATATTATCATTTGGTAACCGTAGATAATAAAATATCTGTGCTCCGTCAAATACTTCTGGGTTGATTCTTTTAACTGTTTTGTGGTGTACAGAAATATATAAGTACGAACAGATGCAGCGGACGTTATTCGACATTTCCGTGTTGTATACCTCGGGAATACCAATGTCATGGCGCGTCATTACCTCGCGTGTTGTATACCTCGGAATACCCATGTCATGGCGCGTCATTACCGCGTGTTGTATAACCTCGGAATACCCATGTCATAGGCCGCCACACCCGCGTGTTGTATACCTCGAAATACCAATGTCATGGCGCGTAATTACCGCGTGTTGTGTTGTATACCTCGGAATACCCATGTCATGGCGCGTCATTACCGCGTGCTGTATACCTCGGAATACCCATGTCATGGTGCGTAATTACCGCGTGTTGTATACCTCAGAATACCCATGTCATGGCGCGTCATTACCCCGTGTTGTATACCTCGGAATACCCATGTCATGGCGCGTCATTACCGCGTGTTGTATACCTCGGAATACCCATGTCACGGCGCGTCATTACCGCGTGTTGTATACCTCGGAATACCCAAGTCATGGCGCGTCATTACCGCGTGCTGTATACCTCGGAATACCCATGTCATGGCGCGTCATTACCGCGTGTTGTATACCCCGGAATACCCATGTCATGGCGCGTCATTACCGCGTGCTGTATACCTCGGAATACCCATGTCATGGCGCGTCATTACCGCGTGTTGTATACCCCGGAATACCCATGTCACGGCGCGTCATTACCGCGCGTTGTATACCTCGGAATACCCATGTCATGGCGCGTAATTACCGCGTGTTGTATACCTTGGAATACCCATGTCATGGCGCATCATTACTGCGCGTTGTATACCTCGGAATACCCATGTCATGGCGTGTCATTACAGTGTGTTGTATTCCTCGGAATACCCATGTCATGGCGCGTCATTACCGCGTGTTGTATACCTTGGAATACCCATGTCATGGCGTGTCAGTACCGCGTGTTGTATACCTCGGAATACCCATGTCATGGCGCGTCATTACCGCGTGTTGTATACCTTGGAATACCCATGTCATGGCGCGTCATTACCGCGTGTTGACTCGTTTTTATCGAGTGCAGAATATGGAATTTTAGTGTTCTGGTTTTTAAACACCTGCAAATTGACACATTACTGTACTGTACACATTACAATTCATTCATTTCTGCCACAGAAACGCGAAGAATTGCACCCAAAGAAATCGGGATCCATGAAATTCAAACAAATCAACCGCGTGATTGGCCGCGTGGAGAACTGCAGAGCACACGAAAACCGCTCCGTGATATGTTCGAATAACGGCCGCTGCATCTGTACCATTTACATCTGTACGCCAAGCGCAGTCAATTTTAATAGCGCACACAAGCGCAATTTAAATTGTTTGGTATGCGCCAATTTGTGCACAAAAAAGCGATACTTAGAACAAACTGTTGGCCCTGATGCGTTTTGCACGTTTCTTGTGGTTATCACCAATATCCCAGTATGGAGTCCCCGAGTAATCCTTGAAGTAAAAAAAAATGCATAAAAGTTTAGAAGGAGGAGTATGTGGAGGGGTTGTGCTGAGAATAAAATGGGGAAGCAAGGCCGTTTTGAATAAAAAATTGTTTTTTTTTGTAGGACTAAATGTTTAATAAATTCAAGCAAAACAACTCATCAAATCTCTATCAATAGATGCATCATCTAAATGTACTGTCATTACCTTACAAACACATTGGAATAATACTATTCAGTACAACCTAATTTCAACAGGACACATGGGCAGTGAAATATTTCATCCCTGAGTACAAAGTATTTTCCACAATGCAATGATTTCCATTTATCATGAGAAGAGGTGAATGAATGTGCCATTTAATACGAAATGCAATTTTAAATTAAATGAACTATGCAGAACAGCTGGGCGTTCAGTAATAGAATTATTTTATCACACTTGTATCTACAAACAAAGACGACGCGTCTGGTTCATTGTAACAGCTGCAAAAAAAAAAAACCCCTCTCCAGAAAGAATTCCGCTTTATGGCAAAGCCTTTGAATGCTGCCAGTGCACATATAGAATAAATCAGATTTTCACTGGATCCTCAAGCTACATATATAAATACATAGGTAGAAACATGATTTAACTCCTTTGAAAGTATGGATCTAGAATAACCAATTATACAGATGTAACCCTGTTTCCCCCCGCCCCCCAGTCTCCACGGGAGTGTAAGGGGTACATGGGGGCTGATTACATGCGGTGTGGTGCGTACCTGTCAGGAACAGGAGGGCCTGAGCTTCCCACGGTGTTGTGGGGAAGCCAGGACCGGGCTTCTGGGGTGATAGCCTCCATGATTTCTTAGTGGTGCAGCGCCTCCATCTTCTATACTCCCAGGGTAATGGGACAGGACCGGTATAGAAGAACCCCTCAGGTCCCAGGGTTATACTCTCCAAATCACACACAGTCTTTACGGGTGCAGAACAGTCTCTTTATTTGACAGAGCAACGATATCTCAATGACAAGGCTTCCAGCAGCCGCAATACAATCGCCAAGGCGAGATACAACCCGCATACCTCCCACGTCTTCCTCCTCTCCTTCCCTCCAAGTCACTCTGCCGACAGGATGGTCTGAGCTAGGGCTTCAATACTCCGTGGCCCACCCCCGAGGTTAGCCTCAAGGTGGGTTTTGAATTCTCTCCGCATCACCCCTGGCAGCGGGGTGAGGGCATTGATCCACCAGTCTATATTCTATCAGCTCTACTTATAGACGCTGATCGGTTTGGTTCCTCTCGCTCTCATCCGGCACGCTGCGCCGGGGAGACCGTAGCCTCCTGATACTCCTCGGACCGTTCCGCAGGATTCGTGGCTCACAGCATAATACTCAGCAGCTCTAGACTCTCGATATCACTGGTTGGTTGTGATTATGTGAGTGTTGGTTGTGTGTGTTGTGACTGACTGTATTGTGTGTGCTGTGCCTGTTGGTTGTGCCCTCCTTACGGTGTCTGCCCTACAATAGCGCTGTGGTCCTGCTCTCCTCCACTGGCAACCTGCTTCGCTGTGATCCTCTGCAAGTGAGAGGGTCGGCTGCCACTATATCAATCATACTATGAATGTACAGAAATAATAATAAAAAAAAGGGAAAACACTTCCCCGCTCGTGCTTGCAAAATTATGCAGGACACCCTGTGCTCATGCTTCCAGAGTTGGTGATGTCATCGCTCTCCGCGGCAGCGTGGACGCAGCCTAATTTTGCAAGAGCGAGCTGTTGAAGTATGTAAGTATTTAGGCTGCGCTTATAGTGCCGGCGACGTGACGTCGCCCGAAAACAAATGCATTGTCGCTGCCGCCTCGTGCGCTTATAGTAAGCGTGACGTGGTGACGCAATTTTTTGAAGCCGGCAATATTTGATTTTTCAGGGGCTGTCACCTGAACCAATCAATGGCCTGGTCGCCTACGCCGCTGCCGCAAAGCGAAATACAACTTTTGCTAGAGTCGCCGTTGCGGGCACTCTATGCGCGGCCTTAGACATACTTGTATTTACATTGTATACCGTTTAATAAAGGTTTTTTTAATGTGATTTTGATTACATCAGGCAGGGGGGGCCCGAGAAATTTCATGGATAAAAAGGGGGGCTCGGCATAAAAAGTTTGCTCACCCCTGATCTAAGACACGCAAAGTGATATGTGTTATTGATGATCCTTACCTAAACTCTTGTGATAGACATTTTGGGATCTTGGAATTTACAAGTACCGTAAATTCCGGACTATAAGCCGCAACTTTTTCCCCACGCTTTGAACCTCGCGGCTTAAACAATGACGCGGCTAATATATGGATTTTTCCCGCTTTCAAATTTATTTTTTCAAAAAAACACATTCTGTGACGTTCTCAGTTTTTTGGCGGCATGAAGCTTTCATTAGACCAGGCCTGCACAACACGCGGCCCGCGGGCCGCATGCGGCCTACCTGTACTCACTGTGCGGCCCGCGGTGGCTTTCTGCTCTCCCCCTCCCTCCCTCCCGAGTCCACTCTCCCGCGCCCCCACGCGAGCTCGCTGTCACCATCCCCCGCGAGCCCATTGTCACCATCCCCCGCGAGCCAGCTCTCCCCCTCGCAGAGTAGCAGCGCGCTCTAGCATTGAGGCACTTCCTACCTGCTGCTTGCTAGAGCGTGCGTGCACTCCTGCTGGGACGGCAGAGTTATTTACTGCTTGGACGGCAGAGGTATTTACTGGTTAATGTGAGGTGCTGGGGGGTTAATGTGTGGTGCAGGGGGAGAGTGATGGGAGGTGCAGGGGGGTTTGATGTGAGGTGCTGGGGGGTTAATGTGAGGTGCTGGGGGGTTAATGTGAGGTGCAGGGGGAGTTGATGTGAGGTGCAGGGGGTGTTGATGTGAGGTGCAGGGGGAGTAGGCACCTGCGGCTTACAGACGTGTGCGGCTTATTTATGTTCAAAATAATAATTTTTTTTAAATTCAGTGGATGCGGCTTATATTCAGGTGCGCTCAATAGTCCGGAAATTACGGTACACTATATTTTTTTGTCCTTTGTTTGCCTAGCATTTACTTTGTCATCATTACCCAAATGGACAAATGGTTAAGAACTATAACTATAGATAACATTAGAAAAAACATTAGAAAAAAAATATTTACAGCAATCAGATCTTTCACCAGCACAGAGCACATTTATTCTTAATGCTATTCAATTTTTACTCACTCATAATTATTTTATGTTTGATGGGGATTTCTATCTCCAAACACGTGGTACCGCTATGGGTACAAGTTTTGCCCCCTCCTACGCGAACCTATTTTTAGGTTGGTGGGAGGCGATCCATGTGTTTGGAGATAGAAATCCCTTTAGACACTTTATCACTTTTTACAGGCGTTATATTGACGACCTGATTTTTATTTGGAATGGGGATGAGCACTCTCTCACTTTATTCATTGATTATCTCAACAAAAATGAATTTAATTTAAATTTCACCTCTAATCACAATCTTTATCACATTCACTTTTTAGATTTATTACTTTCTGTTGATATGCACAAAAATATTATCACTACGGTTTATCGCAAATTAAATTCACGTAACACATTTTTGCGTGCTGACAGCTGCCACCCAAAAACGTTGATTAAAAGCATACCAAAAAGTCAACTCATTAGACTGAGAAGAATTTGTACCAATCACGATGATTTTATCAAACAATCCCAGGATCTGATGCAGAGGTTTGAAGCCAGGGGCTACCAGTTAAAGGATTTAAACAAAGCCTTTACAGAGGTTGTTAACATGGAAAGGTCCAATCTATTGGACAGGGTCCACAAGAAATCAAAAATATATCCAAACTCCCCGTTTCTTGTACTACAACACAATAACCAAGCCAATAATATCAAAGCTATAGTTAAGAAACATTGGGGGGTCTTAGCAGCAGATCCGATGTTACAATCCATCTACGAGGAAGGACCACGAATAGTCTTCAGGAAGGCCAAAACTATTGCCAACCATGTCTCTAGCAGCCTATTTGTATCCACCAAGAATCCAACGGTTAAATTACCTAAGGGCAGTTATGTTTGCTCTAAATGTAAGATATGTAAACATATGAATAGCAAGACAGATTTTTGTTCTAAACAAACAGGTAAAAGATATCATATAAATTCATTTATTAATTGCGATACCACTTATGTAGTGTATTTGTTAAGCTGCGGGTGCGGCAAACAATATATAGGAAGGACTATAAGAAATCTCAAAGTTCGCATCCTTGAACACTTAAGGTTGATTATAAAAAAAGATATTAACCATCCTGTATCCCAACATTTTAGTAATTGTAGCATGGGCGATTCTACCAACATGTCCTTCATGGGCATTGAGCATGTGCCGAACCCAATTAGAGGGGGCAACAGATTAAGTATTTTGAATAGAAGAGAGCTTTACTGGATATTCACCCTTCAAACCCGTATCCCGTATGGTCTAAATTCAGACTGGGATATAGGTTCTCTTCTATTCGATACTTAAGTTCTGTTTGCCCACTGGAGGAGTACCCCTCTTTCAAACATATTTTGTGTTTGAATATTTGTCAGCAGCACGTGCACAGATTATGTAGTTCAGTTAGTTACAAACCCTGGATAGCGTAATTACATATACAATATAGAATATATAGCCGTAAAAGATTTCATCTCTATATGTGTATTTAAATAATCATTCGCTATGTAACTGGTTTGCAATCCTAAATTCAGTCTCATTCTCTCATAGGTTCAGAACTTACCTGTATTATGGTAATGTTAAGTTGTTTATGCCAAGACATACTATTATCCATAAAAGTTTCTGACACCTACACTACAAACATTACACAAATTCATTAAGATCGAATTGAAATTATTTTCTCCAAGGTTGTCACTCAATCATGGATTGATCATATATTGATCAATTGCCTT
Source organism: Ascaphus truei (assembly GCA_036426205.1). Classification (NCBI taxonomy): domain Eukaryota; kingdom Metazoa; phylum Chordata; class Amphibia; order Anura; family Ascaphidae; genus Ascaphus; species Ascaphus truei. Next base: position 14,655 of record WSYH01014890.1, read on the forward strand.
CATGATATGTTGTTTTTTAAAAAAAATTACCATTATGTTTTAATCATTTTTTTATTGTCTTTTCTTGTTTTTATTTTCACTGTTGATTGGAGAGTGTTACTGTCTATGTTAATAAAGTTGTTTCTATTGAATTGTGCCTCCCCAGAGCCGAGTTGACCTAGTTGCCTAGCAATGGGAGGCATTGTGACGTGCTTACATCACGCGCGCGACGTGGTGACGTCACACGCACTGTAACATCTAGGCGGAGGGAGGAGGAGCA
>WSYH01014891.1:0-14909 GCA_036426205.1 Ascaphus truei
AGAGAGAGAGAGAGAGAGAGAGAGAGAGAGAGAGAGAGAGAGAGAGAGAGAGAGAGAGAGAGAGAGAGAGAGAGAGAGAGAGAGAGAGAGAGAGAGAGAGAGAGAGAGAGAGAGAGAGAGAGAGAGAGACACACACAGAGAAAGAGACACACAGAGAGAGAGACACACACACACACAGAGACAGAGAGAGACAGAGAGAGACAGAGAGAGACAGAGAGAGACAGAGAGAGACAGAGAAAGCCCAAATAGATTAATTTATACTGCACTTGGTGAAATACCTGTGCATTATGCCAATTAAACAATTTGAATATATTTGACATATCTCACTCATATACACCACACTTGTATGTTATTACCTTAATGAATAAATCATTAAAACCAAGGAAAAAAAGTCCTTTCCTGTTTTAATTGAAGTTATTTACCCTAATTTAACAGAGCCTAATAAATCTAGGCTCCAGATCCCCCTGAGAACCGGAGCGTCCTCTGGCACGCAGCGGACATTGCGGAGTCACTGATGAAGAGGAGACCTCCTCTTCTGTTACTCTACCAGCTCTCTCGGAGCGCAGAATGCAATCTCCCCTAGAAAATGAGCAGCAAAGTCCATGATGTAGCCACTAAATGATGGGGCCCCTGGAGTGCTGGACCACATGGTGTGGTGGCTACATTATTTCGCATCCAAACGGTTACGCACGATTCTCCAACTGCAAACAGTGCTGTTTACCAACCCATTGCCTTAATCTATTTCCAGGTGCTTCATATGATTGTAGAGGTAAAACTCATTAAAAACACACTGAATGCACTTCCTGACTTGGAATTTCTTGATATTTCAATTGAAAAACCTCATTGAAGACCCTAATCTTCAGAACTTGTCATATCAAAATACATTACTTTTAAAATACAGAATGTTTCCTGACCCAAAAAAACATTTAATTGTCTTTTCCTCAGTACTCAAAGAACGTAGTTAATTACTTTTACGGCTACAATATTTTAAAATAGGTCTTACGGATATAGTTCACCTATGGCAGGGCTGGGCAACTCCAGTCCTCAAGGGCCACCAACAGGTCATGTTTTCAGGATATCCCTCCTTTAGCACAGGTGGCTCAGTCCAAGACTGAGCCCCTAATTGAGCCACCTGTGTTGAAGCAGGAATATCCTTAAAACCTGACCTGTTGGTGGCCTTTGAGGGCTGGAGTTGGCCACCCCTGACCTATGGCAATGTGTGTATGTGACAATAGGTTAATTTACAGACTACAACGAGACAGCTGAACCATTCTGCATTCTCAGGACTCGCCCCGTTAAGTGAAGACGTCGCAAAATAGGGAGAGTGACTTCAAACTATTATCTTGGCATAAAAAACGAAAGACAAAAGGCGTGTTTAAATCTGAAATGTAAATTAAACTGTCTGGTTGCACAGTATATTAATGTGACATCCTTAATAACTGTTTTGACAGTTGAGGGGGGAAAAATTAGTTATTACTCTGAGCTGTCTGGGCCAATCAATGTGCTCCACGTATGTCTAAGAGTTATAACACTCATTGGTGGGTTTTAATTTATAATGCATCCCCACAGCATGAGCAGAGTAATATTATAAAACACTGCTTATCCCATGTTATGAATCACAGTAATAACAATCATGCAATTACGTCCACATGCTAATAAATAAAACCATTGGTTCCTTGAAATGCGCACATGGTCACATGATGAAGTGTTTGATATTAAACACTTCATAAACTGTAACAGCAGATACATTATTAAGGTCCTCAAAAATCCCATGTGGCTTTCAACAATACGTGGGACATATCACTAAGAAGAAGAAATACCGAGCATATTCGTAATACTGAAAAGGACATCACATAATCAAATCAATTTAAGTTATGCCATAATCAAGATGTCACAGTTGAGCCACATTGGGGGATGGAGATTGAACGCCATTTCCAAACTCTTATTGGATTCACAAGTAAAAAAAAAAAAAGCTCCCCTCCTCGGGACTTAACCTGGAGGCAGATTTGGGATGCGCTCTAATAAACTAGGACATCATTCCATTATCTTGTTTTATCATCTTTTAATTTTATATGACTGTGCCAGTAATATGCGGAATATGAATATTTTAAGCTAACTACGGGTATGTTTTCCATCACTACTTGGTCACTTGAATGTTATTATGTAGATTTGTATTTATTTTCTTCTCCAATTTTTCCAAACATATTTTTTTATTTCAATGATGTCTGTCTGTCTCTTTAGTTCCTCTTCCTTCTATACGTCAGATTTTAAATGTTATTTTTATTTTAACATATGAATATGATTTCTTCATTTTAGTTCTCTTGATATTAGTCTGTAGATATACGTTTTCCTGGGAGGGAGGGGGCGACGACACACAACACCAACAATATTTTATGCAGGACAAGTAGGCGGTTACAGGTGAGTTATAAAGGAAAAGTAGACGGAAGAACACGAGTAGGTGGGTACGTTGCGGGACAGTTTAATAACTGTGATACATACTGTATATAGCAGTTAAGGCCCCATATACTGGATAGATGCCATTACCAAATGAGTCATAAACAACCCTAAAAGGATCTAGCCTAGGCCACCCAAATCTCCCCCGGATCCACGGGTCTCAGGTTTTGTAGAAGGCCCTAGTAGTATCTCTTAGGGAGGCAGACAACCTCTCCATCGCCTCCTCCACCCTTGGTTCCACCACTCTAAGGGATGGAACAAGGGTTTTTTTTTTTTCCCAGCATGTTGAAACAGAGCATCTTGCCGCGGTGAGAATATGGGGCACTTGCTAGCCTTAGCAGCATTGGTATTTTCAATTGATTTGGCAAAAATAATATGCAAAGGATCTAGGGGAATTGAGACCTCAACTATTTCCTCAATTAGATTCTAACAGATCTAGGAATTCTGGGGCGATTGTTCTGTCATATGAATTGAAATATAGCATTTTGAATACAGCAGGGCCCCACTTCTCGGCGCCCCGCTTTTCGGCGATCCGCTGGCACCGAGAAGGGGGCCGCCATGTGTCCTCCGAGGCTTTGCCGCCTGCGTGCATGCGCAGAACGTAGGTCCCGCGCACACGAGGGGAAATGCCGGGTTGCGCATGCGCACCAGCGGGAAGATGCCGTGTCGCGCATGCGCACAAGAGGGAAGATGCCGTGTTGCGCATGCGCACAAGAGGGAAGATGCCGGGTTGCACATGCGCATAGCTGAAAATCGCCGGTTCTGCTTTCCGGCGATTTTCACTATACGGCGGGACCTTAGAACGGAACCCGCCGTATGCCCGGGGCCCTGCTGTATTTTGCAAATAATTATAAGGGATAGAAATAGGAAACGTATGAAAGTGATACAATAGTCTCGGTAATATGTTCATCTTAAATCGAGCGAATGCGGTCAAACCAAAAGATATCTGATGTTTCGACCAGGTCAGGAGATCTTTTTTAATGCGTCAAATAATCCCTTCTAATTTAGGTCGAAAAGCTTTCGGTATTGCCTTGTAATAAATATACCTATAAATATTTTGTGTGCTTCTCTTTCCATTTATAGTCTACATTGAATTTTAGCAACTTATCATCATGGTCTGGAAGCGACCGCTTCAACGCCTCTGACTTACTAGCGTTTATTTTGTAACCCGAAAGCATCCCAAACTCATCATTGACCTTCTACAGATTTGGAAGGGACATTAGAGTCTACGAAACAGTCAGAATAACGCCATCTGCGAATAAGTATCATTCATCATTTTCCTTGCCAATTTCAATCCCCTGTATGATTGGGTTCTCTCTAATGGAGCAGGCTAGGGGCTCTATAGTAAGAGCGAACAGTGGGGAGAGGGGGCATCCCTGCCTTGTTCCACTTGTTATTTTTTCAAAATTTCCCTCTGGGTAGCTTCAGATTAGTCAATGGCAAATTGTACAGAGCCTGAAACCCTACCAGGAAAGGGTCCATAAAACCAAAAGCGCTCAGTATCTTCTTTAGATATGTCCAATTAATTCGGTCAACGGCCTTTTCGGCATCCAGACTTCATATCATGGCTTTGAGCCCTGCCGTGTTAACATATTTCTGTATTACATCCTGGTAAAACATTTTTATAAATATTCAATTTTATTAACCATTTTTCGGTTGTTAAAAGAGGTCTGTCTTTCACCTATAAACCCTACCTGATCATTGTGAACTCAAGATTGTAAAATAGGGTTTAACGTATTAAGACAGTATCTTGCTGCAAACCTTTAGATCAATTTTGAGTAGAGAAATAGGCTTATAACCGCCACAGCTCAGGGGGGTCTTTACCGTCTTTATTTTCATATCAATTTTCCTTTTCTCATCCCCCTATTTAGAGAGAAAACAGAATACTTAGTGTTGCTACAGTATGCAATTTTACCATGTAGAGCTCTGATTTAGCAAAGGACAAAATTAGTGGATAACAGATGCAAATAATATGTATGGTATCCTCCTGAAATAAAAGCTCCCAATTTCGCCAAGGCCATACAACGTTATTCATCGGGTCATCTAACTACAGTAAACTCCCTACATTTATTAAAGGGGCAACTTTTTTCTCTATAGCGGAATTGAATGAGCTTTTTATGCCGTTTGACAGCCTATCAAGATAATGCAGGGTGATCTGTCTGAATTGTCTGTCCAGCTCTGTGTCGGAGGCCCCAAACGAGTTCCTATTCAGGGCACCACGGCCATTTTCACACTCATGAGCCATTTGGGAGCCTCTATTGAAAAAGAAAGATCTATCTCATGTAGGTGGTTTCCTCGGTCTGAGAGGCATCTTTTCTTTGTCTCCAGGGTCTTACGCAGCTGAATTATTGGGAGAAAAGTACTTTTTCGAAAGAACTAGATGTTAATTATAGCAAATTGTGGCTATTCTCCTTCCGTGCACCCCAAAACTGGAACAACCTACCAGAGACTCTCATATCCACCACCAGCCTAAGTTCTTTCAAATCTAAGGCTGTCTCACATTTTAATCTGGTCTGTAACTGTTTCATACGCTCATAATATATATTTTCTATAACTGTGCACGCAATGTCTTGTATATCATGTATACCCTGTTCATTTATGTAACTGTATTTGTAACCATGTATTATTTGTTTTACTCTGTGCCCAGGACATACTTGAAAACGAGAGGTAACTCTGAATGTAATACTTCCTGGTAACATATTTTATAAATAAATAAATAAATAAATATTCCAACACACGTCCATAACCCACGACGGCTCACGAACGCCCCCAGTAGATATTTTAATTCCTTCATTTCTTTAATTATACTTCTTATTTTTGATTGAACAATTTAACATTTTCATACACCATTATATAAATTTTTTAGTATATACATATACACATACACACACATACACATACACATACACATACATAAATAAACAAATGTTCACATACTTGCTATCCCCATAACCCCAATGTATCTGTAACTTTCAATAATTGGATAATTAAATATCATGATGAATATAAAGGGTTAATGAGACCAATAAAGACAAGAATTGGACTGTGCTGCCAAACACCGGATATAGCATTGACAAAACGTGTTGGGTGAGCAGCCGTGGGGCTCCTGGAAATAACCAGTGCCCAGAAGAAGCACCATTGTTGACCATGGTGGATGGACTAGAAGACCTGCATGAGGTGCAGCGGGACAGGGACCTGCATTCACAAGAGATGCACCCCCTTACCCCCAAGGTCATCAGCATCCCACAATAGCTGGCAAGCTATAAACATTTTAAAACTCTGTGACTCATTCCTTTCTCTCCATGCGTGCTACAAGAGAGAACCCGAGGCCTTAAACACCTGGGAATGAAATTGTACAAGCCATATTATGACATGCCAGCTACTCCCACTAACCTTGTGAGTGCATAGAATTACATAATGCTTTGGCTGCCTTTTTAGAATTATTGCACACTGTAAGTGGTTCCCCTCTATTCTTTTTTCAATATATTTTATGCTCTCCAATCGCACACTGGTAATTTAAAAGTATACATCAGCGTAGGAAGCAGTGGTAATTCATATGTCTGTGCTCTGTAGCATATGGACTTTTTGTCATATTAACCCACACATTACTCTACGCCTTATTCATTTCACATATTACCATTTACTCCTTACAATCCATAAATATCTTTATTCAGGGGTGGACAAAAATGTTATAAACTTAAGAAGTTCTGTATCTCGGAGTGCGTGTCACTGTATCTGTGACACACTCACACTGACACGCACACACCATCTGGTGCTCGCACACTCCTGATACACTGACATGTGCACGTGCATACACACATACTCCTGGCACACACACACATTCCTGATGCAAATACACGATACAGAGCACACATTCATGAAACAAACACCCGACAAAGCACACACTCCGGTTAGTCACGGCCGCGGCCAATCACAGCGTGCCGATCCTGCTGTGCGGTCGCGCAAATAAAGTATCTGGTGCACCTTTGCTGGTCACGGTGGTGACCGACAGGTCAGTCAGAGCTGCACCCCAAGATCGGAAACATGCCTTTATTGTATTGTATATCTTTATTTATATAGCGCCACTAATGTACATAGCGCTTCACAGTAGTAATACACGCGGTAATCATATAAATAACAAATACTATAAATAACAGGTCATGGGATTAAGTGCTTCAGACATAAAAGTAACATTAAGGAAGAGGAGTCCCTGCTCCGAGGAGCTTACAATCTAATTGGTAGGAAGAACGTATAGAGACAGTAGGAGGGAAATCTGGTAAGTGTGTCTGCAGCCCATATCCAAGTAGCCCATTATAAGTGGCATGACTATTGAACAACTGAAGTTTAAAAGGAAGTTCAAAAGAAGTGAGAAAGAAGTGGACACCCCATCTGGCCCTGATTCCTGCATTTGAACTACGCTGGAAAGGAGGATATCATCTATACCAGACTGCATCATTACTGCTGTGATGCTGCCTTTACCATTTATATTTGCTGTGACTTCACTTCTTCTCAAATTATGCACTTCTTTTTACCAGCCTCAGTATGTCTCAAACTCTATTCATATATCTCCATCTCTCCTTTCTTCACCACTTCTCAGTTCACATGAACTCCTTTCTTACCTGCGTCCTCTGACACCACACAGCTATATCCCCTGCACTAAAACACACCTCTACAAATCCTCCTCACACATTCTCTTTCTATCCATGCTTCTCCTCCTTGCTTCTGGGGATATCTCTCCCAATCCTGGTCCCTGTCTTATTTCAACTTGCTCTCGTCCTCGCCTCCCACATGCAACTTCTACTCCTTCTGGTGTCAACCCCTCCAACCTCATACCCATCCCCTGCCACCCTCCCTCCTCTCTCCCTTTCTCCTGTGCCCTTTGGAATGCTCGCTCCCTCTCTAACAAGTTCCTCTCTGTACATGACTTCTTCCTCTCTCACTCTCTGCTCCTATTTGCTATAACTGAGACCTGGCTCACTCAGTCTGACTCTGCTCTGGAAGCTGCCCTCTCCTACGGTGGCCCTTCCTTCTCCCACACTCCGCGCCCTGATGGCAGGGGTGGAGGCGTGGGGCTCCTGCTCTCCTCTGTCTGCCGTTACCGAACCCTTCCTATTCCCCCCTCTCTTGCTTTTCCCTCCTTTGAGGCTCACACTGTCCAGATCTTCTCTCCTCTCCCTGTTCATGTGGCGGTCATCTATCGCCCACCTACCTCTACTCATCCCCCTTCTGCCTTTCTCTCTCACTTTGAATCCTGGCTCTCTTTCTTTCTCTCCTCAGACTCCCCTGTTCTTCTCCTTGGGGACTTCAATTGCCACATTGATGACCCCTCTCTCCCTTGGGCTTCCCGCTTTCTTTCTCTAACCTCTTCTTTTGGCCTTCAACAGTGGACTGCAGCCAGCACCCACAAGGATGGCCACTACTTAGACCTGGTTTTCACTAAAAACTTCTCTCTCTCTGATTTCTCCATTTCCCCTTTTCCTCTCTCTGACCATCATCTCATCTCATTCTCTTTATCTCGCTTCTCCCCTTCTCCACCTCCATCTACACCCCGGTTCTGCAGAAACCTGCGCTCTATTCACTTACCTGACTTTGAGTCCACTTTACACTCCTCCCTCTCCTCTCTCAGCTCTGCTACAGACCCTGACAACCTGGTCAGAAAGTACAACTCTGTCTTGTCCTCGTCTCTTGATCTACATGCCCCGCTTTCTCTCTGCCGCCCTCGCCCTTCTAACCCTAGACCCTGGCTAAATTCCCACACGCGCATGCTGCGTTCCTCCACTCGTTCCTCTGAACGCCTATGGAGGAAGTCTCACACTCTCGCAGACTTCCTTCACTACAAATTTATGCTATCCTGTTTCAACTCTGCCCTCTCGCAAGCTAAACAAGCCTACTTTTCTGCACTAATCAACATGCACAAGTCTAACCCACGCCGACTGTTCTCTGTCTTTGATACTCTACTCAAACCACCCTCAGCTGCCTCTCCTTCCTCCATCTCCGCTCAGGACTTTGCTGACTATTTTAAGGAAAAGGTGGAATCCATACGGCAGAACATCCCCTCTGTTTCTTCCCCCCATCCTACACCTCTTCCTAACTCTCCTCCTGCCTTCCTTGAGTCTTTTTCCACTGTCTCAGAGGAGGATGTGTCGCTGTTGATCTCCTCTTCTCCCTCTACCACTTGCCCTCTTGACCCCATTCCCTCCCATATCCTAAAACCTCTAGCTCCTACTATAATCCCTACGCTTACACACATTTTTAACTCCTCCCTCTGCTCTGGAACCTTTCCATCCTCCTTCAAACATGCAACAGTCATACCATTACTCAAAAACAGCAAGCTTGACCCTACCTGTCTTTCTAACTATCGACCTGTCTCCCTCCTGCCTTTTGCCTCTAAACTACTTGAACGTCTTGTATTCTCTCGCTTGCTCCATTTTCTCAACACCTATTCTCTCCTAGACCCTCTACAATCTGGCTTCCGCACTGCTCACTCCACGGAAACAGCCCTCACTAAAATAACTGACGACCTCCATGCTGCCAAAGACAGAGGTCATTACACTCTGCTCATATTACTCGACCTCTCTGCAGCATTTGACACCGTGGACCACCCTCTTCTCCTCCACATTCTCCATACTCTAGGTATTCGGAACAAAGCTCTATCCTGGATCTCATCCTACCTCTCCCATCGTACTTTTAGTGTCTCTTCTGCTAACACCTCCTCCTCCTCTATTGATCTCTCTGTGGGGGTACCCCAGGGCTCTGTCCTGGGACCTCTTCTCTTTTCTCTGTACACACTCTCTCTAGGTGACCTAATAACATCTTTTGGGTTTAATTATCACCTCTATGCCGACGACACACAAATATACTTTTCAACACCTGACCTTACACCTGCTGTACAAACCAAAGTTTCTGAATGTCTCTCTGCTATATCATCCTGGATGGCCCTCCGACGCCTTAAACTCAACATGGCTAAAACAGAGCTCCTCATACTTCCTCCCAAACCTGGCCCTACTACCTCCTTCCACATTACTGTTGGAACTACAATCATTCACCCAGTAGCCCAAGCACGCTGCCTAGGGGTCACACTCGACTCCTCTCTCACATTCGCCCCTCACATTCAAAACATTTCTAAAACTTGTCGCTTTTTCCTCCGCAATATAACTAAGATACGCCCTTTCCTCTGTTGTTCGACTGCTAAAACTCTGACTCAGGCCCTCATTCTCTCCCGTCTTGATTACTGTAACCTCCTGCTGTCTGGCCTTCCTGCCTCTCACCTGTCTCCCCTACAATCTATCCTAAATGCTGCTGCCAGAATCACTCTACTCTTTCCTAGATCTGTCTCAGCATCTCCCCTCATGAAATCCCTCTCCTGGCTTCCGATCAAATCCCGCATCTCACACTCCATTCTTCTCCTCACTTTTAAAGCTTTACACTCTTCTGCTCCTCCTTACATCTCAGCCCTAATTTCTCGCTATGCACCATCCCGACTCTTGCGTTCTGCTCAAGGATGTCTACTTTCTACCCCCTTTGTATCTAAAGCCCTCTCCCGCCTTAAACCTTTTTCACTGACTGCCCCACACCTCTGGAATGCCCTTCCCCTCAGTACCCGACTAGCACCCTCTCTATCCACCTTTAAGACCCACCTTAAGACACACTTGCTTAAAGAAGCATATGAATAGCACTGTGGATATTCTGAACACAGGATACATAAAGATTGGCCCCCTGCAGACGCACTTACCAGAACTCCCTCCTACTGTCTCTGTACGTTCTCCCTACCTACCAATTAGAATGTAAGCTCCTCAGGGCAGGGACTCCTCTTCCGAAATGTTACTTTTATGTCTAAAGCACTTATTCCCATGATCTGTTATTTATATTATCTGTTATTTATTTGATTACCACATGTATTACTACTGTGAAGCGCTATGTACACTAATGGCGCTATATAAATAAAGACATACAATACAATACAATACAGGGGGCCAAGCTTTATGTATCATGTGTCCAGTATTATCCATAGTGCTATACAAATGCTTCTTTGAGCAAGTGTGTCTTAAGGTGGGTCTTATTCATTGTAATTTTATTTATGCAACACCCCTACGAACACACAGTACATTGATGGACATGACCTCCGGACAATGACTGCGAACCAAGGAAAGGATTGAGATGATAGGATACCAAGAAGGATGACATCACGGACGGCAGGGTTAGGAGAGATATAGGTAAGGAGGAGCACGAGAGGAACTGTCCCAAGAAGCCCAACAAGAGATACAGCACGGTGGCAGCAGTACCGCCGCGACTCACCCAGCCGCCGGCCACTTCACTGCCAAGGCAAATGCCTTGCCCTGAAACCCCTTAAATTAACCCCCTACCCATACCACTAAAACCCCTTATATTAACCCCCTACGCTATACAGTAATAAAACTTATACTATAGAAGCAGCCGGCGGTGGGGATTCCAGCCGGGAATCGGCTGTGGCGGTGGGGTAAGTCACGGCGAAGTGCCGGCGGCCATTTGGTCACGTCGAAACGGCCACAACCAAATATCCAATTCTGGGTGGCAGAGCCCTCCTAGTCTGGCAGAACAGTCTGTACCGGAGGTAGTGGGTACCATCCAAAAGAGCACAACTGAGTAAAGGGGACCAGGGTAAAGTGGGGGTTCTGAAGCTGTAAGTAGACCAAGTGCAAACACATCCTGGAGACCACCCCCACAACATTTCAGTCTCCTTGTCATTGTACACAGCTACCGCCATTTTTTGCAAAGTAACTGTCCTGCACCTATTAACACATTAACAGGGGCGTATCCCTGTTCGGATAAAGCTGCCTCAGAGCTCTGAATCGAGCATGGAGCTGGTTAACTGCAGCCACTCAACTAGCCAGTCTCCACCTGGACTAAGGCGAGCTCTGTAAAAAAGCCTCATGTGAGACACGGGAAAGAGATTTTCCTCAGGACACGAGGGGTCTTGAATACACAGGAGGAGTGTGTATTGACAGCAAGACACAAGGGGACAAGACCTCTTTTCCTGGACCCAGGAACCTGCCACAGGTTGGACCCTCAAGCACACCAAGACACCTGGACACCACTGACCTGAAGGGCCATCTGCTTTAAGGTACCGCTGACACTTTGGGGTGGTAGCCTGGAAAGGAGCTTATCCTCTCAGTCTTGTAAGAGAGAGACTGGGGGAAGTAAGTTAGCCCTTACACAGGGACAGGTGTTTGTTGTTTTCGTATATTTTTGTTTGTTGTGCTGTTTAAAGGGCCAGGCTCAATAAAGCTTTTGTTAATTTCACCCTAAACGGTCTCCATTTGCATACACTGTACACATCTCCTACACACACCTACATTCCACACGTGCTCCAACGCATTGCCAAGACACTATGGGACAATAGGCACAGCGGGGTACGTGCTTAACCTCTCTGTACGATTGTCATACGTATTGCTCATGGCCCCGGTATGTGATTTCTGTGTTCCTCATATATAAAGTATTGTTATTCCAAAGACACGTGTCCCGCTGTGTTGTATGACCACAGCCTTATCCCTTACTGGCTGAATATTCTATCTTATGTACAGGGGAGGTGGACTCAGGCCCCCATCCTGGTATCCACATATTAATACATCTAAGGAAATAAAGAGGGGTTACATTTCTTTACACTCATTCACCTCTCTCTAGTGCTATTTTTACCATTTTTAAATAAAGATGAATGTAAATAAAGGGTACATAGGAAGCCTATATGGTTAAGAAATAAAGAATAAATGCAGATCTAAGGCTCTTGAAAAAAGGAAGTAAAGCAAAAGCAGCAGCTACGCATCGTACTTCATAAGGGCATTAGAGCTTTTTAAAAGAGCATGCCAGTGCTAAGCAAGCTCATAATATAACAGCAAATTGGTGTGCCTGGGTCTGCAAGCCAGGCAATTAATGTGATAGCCAAAGAAGCATGTTGGCAGAAATTAATACTGTTGTACAAACAATACCACCCTCATGGATAGGACTGGAAGAGGCCATGCCAAAACAAGCATGCCACATGCCTTCTGTCCCAACCACATTATCCATGTCTCGTATCCAAACAAATATGATATTGTCCTAGCATTTTTGGTCTCGTATCCAAGGCTTGCCTCCTCCAGCTCAAGTATGCAGCCCACATTGCAAATAGCCCCTCAAGTGTGGCAGATATACATCAACAACAATATTTCTGCTCTCTTACACGGGCGGGAAACGAAAATACTCGTAAAAAAAAAAAAAGGAGCTATCAATCATGTTAATAAGCCGGGTGTTCTGGGTCAAGTTGTAGATCTGAGCAGGGGTTCTCAACTCAAGTTCTCAAGACACCCCCCCTCCCTGCTCCCCCACTCCCCCCAACAGGTCAGGTTTTCGGGAAATCCCTGCTTCAGCATAGGTGGCTCAATCAGTGGCTCAGTCAAAGACTTCTTGAGGGTTCCTTAGAGCTTGCTGGGTATCTGTGTTTTTATCCACTGATTGAGCCACCTGTGCTGAAGCAGGGATATCCCAAAAACCTGACCTGTTGGGGGAGGGGGAGAAAGGGGGAGGGGGTCTTGAGGACTAGAGTAACCACAAGCAGCTACAAATGGTTGCATAGTTGTCAATGTTAAGGTTTAAAAGAGTTTAGAGAGCACAAAGTCAGCAGCTACAAAATGAGGATTTGTGTGCCTCCATCCTCTAAAAAATGGTTGCATGGTTTTTGGCGTGTACGCATTCAGTACAACTTCTTACTGCAGCAGGTTTATTACCAGGATGAACTCTGCAGTATGGCTAACTGGCACCTATTTAAAAAGACATCAAGCCATGCAGATTTATTTTTATTGCAATTTAGAAAAACCGGACCGTTTTATAGTGTGGGAGTGAGTAGCCGTGATATTAAACCTCCACCAATCCACCTAGATGAAGATGAAATATCTGTGGTGCTTAAAAATATGAAACGCTGCATTATTCTGCACTATACATTTATTTAAAAGGCTTTCTGTTCCTGTACATGACATGGCCGCATTCCAGGCATAGGCTAGTAAATCAATACCGCAATTGATGTTCCACATTTAATTTATTAATACATTACTACAGTGTGCCGAGATGTCATATTCGTTATCTGACTGCTGCATTCCCCAGTAGTTCCTCATTGTCTTAGCTAATGCAATCTCTTATTTGGAACATAACATTTTCCTGGAATTGCTGGCACAGATCTGCATCATGAAAATAAAAACCAAGACCGAGGATAGTTGCAGAACGTACCGATATTGGGATGTTTCAGAAGCCGGCAAATCCGAGCCTCACGCTCCAACTTCTGGTGATCTGCAGGAGAGAAATTAAGGGATGAATTAGTGAGTCATTTATATTGAAGCAATAATACTTTGTGCTTAGTACACTAGAAGACCTAAACCTCTTGAGCAAACATGCATTCAGTACTTACTAAAACAATTATCTCATAGTTGATCATCCCATAGCCGCTGCCATAGATAACAAATTACACACTAATTGTTTTAAAGACAAACCCACCAATAAAATGATGGAGGTCACAAAAAGCTTATAGGAATAGCTTTAGCTTCATCTAGGTTTTTATGATTTTACGTGGCATGCGATTTATTGTTGCTTTGAAGGATACAGTAATTTTACAGAGATGCAGAAGCAAGATAATAATTTCTATTGGGGGGAAAAATAAACTTTTTGCTTATTCAAGAAACAAAGATCGTTAACACTTATTAAAAGCTATACACAGGTATGTATTGGTGCTTAAATACCCAATAGGTCAGACCCACCATCTGATGAAACCATCACATAGAAATACACAATAGGTTTGGGGCCACACACACATCTAACCAAAAAAATGCTTCAAAAAAGTGCCAGCTCTTGAGACCATTCCTGATTGTATGACTGAGAAATCTCAGGAAAGACAGCAAAGAAACACTTTATCCCAGTTAAAGCTGCAGTTCAGTCAATATCCTGCATGTGTGGTTTTTTTAATAAATCAGTTCTGTAGTAAGAAATAATACTTTTAGCATTTTCTGTTTTAAAAACAACAACTTTGAAAGACCAATTTTCTTGTATTCTATTTTAACAAGCATTTGCTAAGGCACTGCCCCTTCATGGCCTGTCACAAACCCAGGCACACCCCTTTGTCAGCACTGCCCTCCCTCTCTCTAAACGTGCACTAGCATCTGGTCACATGATCTTCCTCATACAGTAGCACATTCAAGGAAGCTGGAGAAAAGGGATCAGCCATGCATAGCAGCTCGGATAGGCGATTTCAAACTTATTACAGTGTTTATTCCATTCATTGCACATGTATATAATGTAAAATTGTAATAATTCCATTTATAGCAAACGTGTATATGTGAATATTATTTAGATGTATATGTATGTTACTGAAATGTGGAGTGAGTGTGTAGGTAAATACACACAATACACTTCCAATATATATATATATATACTAGCTGAGAGACCCGGCGTTGCCCGGG
>WSYH01001509.1:0-118780 GCA_036426205.1 Ascaphus truei
GGCGGGCATTGGACGCAGGCCAATGAGAGTCAGTGAGGGGTGGGACAGTGTGGCATTGGTGTTGGACGTAGGCCAATGAGAGGTGTGCGGGGGCGGGCATGGCCTGAGCAGGAGTGACAGGGCCAAGGTCCAATGCGATTGACCCTTGGGACGCAGACATACAGTGATTTCACAAATATATAGTAGATATATCATTTGTTTTACATACATTTTTGCAAAACAGGAAGGGTGGGCGGGCAGCTTTGTGTCTGTTCTCCTCAGAAACAAAGTTAAGTATCACCTTAAAAGCCTTGCATCTATACTGTATATCCCTTCTGCTCCAAAATCTAATTAAACTTGGTGATAGCTGCCAATCAGCTGCTGTCCCTAAGTTGCCTTGAGCTCTCCAGGTGAAGTTAATATTCCCTACAACAATCTCAGTCAATCACAGGCTTACAAACCCAAGCATTGGGGAGAGGGCCCTAGGAAATCAAGACGCCCTCCCTGTTGCCTCTTTAGGTTATCCGAATTGCTCCAATCTTGCATTGATACAGCGATACCTTTCAGAGTCGATATACAGACGCAACAGATGTTGTAGTTGCAATAGTGCGGTAGCCAGGCCCCTTATCCGCACACGGTTAATGCATTTAAATGGCGTCTGCTTTTGCTGGCGCGTTGTATGTGCGTCCTGCTGCAATGCACCAGTGGGAGCAATAATGTCTGGTATATCTTATCAGAGTATTAGTGGTGAAATTCTGGGTGAAAATTCTGCCCATGTGGAATCGAAGCACAAATCCACAGAATCGCACCACTTTTGCCCACATCTTTACCATGGGAGAGGTTGCTTATTCTGAGTGGTTTGAACATGCAAAACAAGTAAACAGTGGTTTGGTGTTTTATTTACCCTTATCCCACCCTGTCTTTATCAGAGAGCCCCAAAAAAATAAGGGCAGGAGGGAGAGAGGATTTCAGACAGAAGGGAACACCCGAAGGGACTGAACCCCCTCTTAAGTCTCAGCTCACCATGTTTACAAACTCACTTATAACATGATATAAAAATATTTAAAGGATGTTGGATTATGGCAAAAAAAAAAGGCATTTAACACCCCCTCCAACATGTCACTGCCATTAGTTCAGTTTGGTCTTTAGGGGCACTAACTCCTAAAATATGTCACTGCCATTAGTGCACTTTGGTCTGAGAAGGCACTGACCCCTTAATCATGTCACTGCCATCAGTACATCTTGGGCTAGGAGGGACTGATCCCTTAAATATGTCACTTCGATTAGTCCACTTTGGTCCTAGGATGGACTGATCCTTTAATTGTACAGACTAATGCTGCTAGAATCACTTTAGTCTCTCCTAAATCTGTCTCAGCGTCTCGCCTGCTGAAATCCCTCTTCTGGCTTCCTATTAAATCCCATATCACACACAAAACTCTTCTCCTAATTTTAATGCTTTACACTCTTCTGCCCCTCCTTACATCTCTGCCCTAATTTCTCGCTATACACCATCCCGACATCTTCTCTCTACCCCTTTTGTATCTAAAGCCCTCTCCCATCTTAACACTTTCACACTGACTGCTCCACACCTCTTGAATCCCCTTTCCCTCAATATACCACTAGCACCTTCTCTATCCACCTTTAAGACCAGTGGGGGATTTCCCTTTAGGCCCAGGCCTAGGGCGGCAAAAATGTCCGCCCCCATATACGTTTGCCCCACTCTCTGGCCTATCGGGCCTGATGGGAAGCCATATAGCTGTTACGGCCGCCTCCTTACCTGCCACCCTCCTCCTGCTCCTGAACTGCAGCGTAAAATGACACTGCGGACATCACCAGCCATGGCAACGTAACGTCGCAGCATCAAATGACATCATGCCATCACATTACCATGACAACGAGAGACGTCACGTTGATGACATCCGCTGCATCATTTGATGCTGTGGTTCAGAAGGAGGAGGGAGGCGGCAGCAAGGAGGCGACCTCAACAGCTAAGTACCAAGGGGAGGCAGTTTTTGAAATCCGCCGCTGTTTAAGATCCATCTTAAAACCCACTTAAGGCCCCTTGCAGATGCATTTACCAGAACACCTTCCTACTGTCTCTGTATGTTCTTCGTACTTACCTCTTAGATTGTAAGGTCTTCGGGGCAGGGACTCCTTTTCCAAATGATACTTTTATGTCTGAAGCGCTTTTTCCCATTGTGTGTTATTATGTCGCGTCTATTACTGCTGTGAAGTGCGATGTACATGGATGGAGCTATATAAATAACGATATACTGTACATACATCCAAATATCTCTGTATGTATATGGCTGAGCCAGAGAGCTGTGTTGAGTGTGTCATGTCTCTACAGGTGGCCCAGAACATTGGCGGGTATTACCGCCTATCAGTCCTGCCTGCAGTATCCCTTCACCTCTGTCCCGCTGAACGGTGTAGGGCAGGAGAAGAAGGCCTCTCGTCGCTGTGATCGCTCGGGGCACTGGGAGGAAGGAGACTATTCCAACTGTCTGTACACCAATGACATCACCAGGGTCCTGTATACTTTCGTTTTGGTGAGTGTAAAACTGTCCAGTCTGTCTTTGTGCCTGCGATATGACATATTGGATAGGCAGAGATAGACAGATACAATACCAAATGGAATGTCCTGCTCCACTGAAAGTGTATTATATGTAGTGTGAGGCTGGTACTAACAAAGGGACAAGAGAGAAAAAAAACTTTTCATTGTTTTTATACTCTAGACAGGGTTATTGTTGTTGACTTTTTTCGTTATTGCACTGTTCTTAATGTATATAGATTAAAGGTTAAATGTTCTATTTTGTTGTATATCATTGTTTGGGGCTGTCAGCGTGCAGCAGAAATGACTTCTGTTATTTCTCTCTCGTCCTTTTGTTAGAGATAGGAAGATAGATACACGGATAGATAGGTACACAGAAGCTTCATACATACATACATACATACATACATACAAACACAGTAGACAGCATGCTGTGAAGCGAGGAGAGGCCCTCTGCATGTGCGTTTACAACTCTTTTTGGGGTGAATAAGGACAACACAAACTCAGGTGGATAGACAGACAGACAGACACAAAAGGGTGGATGGATAGATGGATTGATGATAGATTGACAGAAGACAGAGAATAGATTGATAACAGATACAGTAGTGATGTCTCATTGAAAATCTATGAATTGCATATTACCTGTCATTTGCAAATACACATTGATAAGAGCAAACACGGGTCGTAGATAATGAGTCGTTTATTGTATTATACTGAATGATCATACAGTAGTGTCAACAAGAGACTCTGCAAGGGGAGGGCCCTTGCTAGCTTTTTATACACATGAGTTTCTTTGTCTAACATAAGTTGCTAGGTAAAATACAATATCTCCTCCCTATTCTAAACCAATCAATATAAAGGTCACTAAATAAGTAAATACTGGGTTAAAACATCTTAATACAATGAACAAGATCTGTTAGGATACATTTTTATCTCTAAATCTGTATAACTGCAGATTACGTGCTTCCCTCTCATTTCTGGGTATTGAGCCATAGGCCAATTTGGCCTGGAGTCTCCTGGTAGCCAAACTGATACATACACATTCTTTCTCACACGAATGATTGCAGGAACACAGCATGAGACACAAGACATTACAATGCAGACAAAATGGAGAAAAAAGTAGATTCTGCACACCACCAACAACCTCACCCCAGAGACCTCCCCTGTCCATTTAATCAACATGTCATCCATTTCTACAGTATGTTCATTTCAACAATATTAGATCAACATACCAATACACTAGAAATGTAAATGATACAAAGGTAGATGAGAGAAAAATAGATGAGGTAAAAAAAGTAATAGGTGGCTGATAGCTAGATAGACACAGACAGGTAACTTGGATAATAGATTACAGACTGAGTGACTTGTTTTTCCTGTTTACTTCAGATGCCCATCAATGCAACTAATGTGCTGACCCTGGCTCGACAGTTGCGGGTGTACACTGCAGAGGCAGCTAACTTCTCCGACATGATGGATGTAATCTACGTGGCTCAGATGATGGACAAGTTTATTGGACTAGTGGATCATGTCAGACATGTACACGGAAACTGGAACTTGGTGGTACAACACCTTCCCATATTTTAATTAATTTGTTCATTCAGTTTAGATGTCATGGTGTCTGACATTGTGCAGAGCTATTCTATACGTCTATACTTGTTCTATTCTATGTTCTATACTTGTGCCTTTTTCTCTCTGCAAACCTCTCCTTGTCATTTTGCATGATGGCAAATGTCTCCTAAAGCTGGATTTCTGACCTATGACATACCGTATATAACAACAGGTTGTGTGCAGCTACCTGCATTCTAACGCACTGTGTAAAGAGTGGTTGGTTGCTGAACAGTGGCCGTGTTCTTTCAGCTGGCAGAAGTCATAGTGGAGATGGCCAGTAACATGATGCAGGTAGATGACCATATCCTGTGGATGGCCCAGGTAGAAGACAAAGCCTGCAGCAGCATCGTCCAGTCTGTGGAGAAGATCGCTGGCCTAACCCTTAGCAGCAACTCCCAGGACCTGTCTGTGGTACGAGCTCTTTACTGAAATCTAATGTGGTGTCTGTTTATTCTGTCAGTGCCATTTCCTGCGTTAACTATTATTTAAACTTGAGAAAGTTACATGGTCTTATAATAATTATATATGTTCCTTTCTCATCCTTGTTTTTAAATATGAAAACTATTTAAGGCATTTTATACTCAGAGAACTCTGACATGCTACTAAACATTTTTATACTATAGTTCAAATATAAGGCGGCTGATAAAGAATATGTATACGGAACTCTTATTAACCTCTCCACTGTTGAAAGAGGTCTGCCATTACAATGCCAGCAAAGGGGTTACATTAAACAGCGGAAGGGACACTACATAGGCAAAAACTGGAGACAGTCTAATGAGGTAGCAGGTGAGAGGTACTACAGAGTATTCAGTAGGGAAGCAGAGACCGCTATGAACATGCCCATGCATTCTTCTATCTATGCAAGGAGGTGGCCAGGTTATAATGATACTGGTTTAGAGCAAGTGAACTCAATTCTAATCCCAGTGTCACCACCTTGTGACTTTACTTTGGGCTACTTCATAGGTTTTTTTTCGATGCTAGTGGACACCTTCTGGCCTATTCAACTGGATGGGCCCCATTTAAGTGAATGGTCAAGAAGGCGTCTTCTGGACATAACACTGCTTAGTAATTATGGCCCATTATCTCCCACACAAACATTAGAAGGTAAAAGGACTGTATTGAACCCGCAAAATTCAATATATATAGTAGACGACTACATAATGAAAAAACATTCTTATTAGAATAAATCATATAATTGCCAAAGCTCTTTACAGTTATACTAATGAATTGTTTATGCAGCCATGTCTGAGATGAAATCCTGGCAGCACATTTCTAATGCGCTGGTAATTAGATGAGATGGAGTATCTTATGCCACTTTACAGCTCTCTACAGTATATTATTATAGTGCTGATCTTGGATCCATCACTGTATATAGAGCAAGAAGTCCCTGCCCTGGCAAGCTTACCCCCTAGCACGGCAGTACCTGAAGCACATGTGCCAGTATTTCAGTGCTGACTCGAGTCATACAGATTTCGAAATGCCACATCAGAGACTATTGTTTTGGCCACTCCTAGATGAAGCATTATGCTTATTTATACCCATTTCCTTCCCCTGACAGAGCACTCGCAACATTGCTTTGGAGGCCTATCTTATCAAGCCTGAAAGCTACGTTGGTCTGAGCTGCACAGCTTTCCATAGAAAAGATGGGGCCCGGGGAAGCCACCGACAGGAGAAGGACAGGAAGGACCAGGAGGCTGACCCACACACCGACCAACTGTTGAAGTTCCGCTGCACCACAGGGCGAGCCAACATCTCACTGCCCAACTTCCACGTTAAGGTAATCTTGAGAGGAGACATCATGGTGGTGTAAAATAGAAATGAATGGATGAGATGCAGTAAGCTACTATTGCTTGAGTCTGCGTTAATGCCTTTCATGTCAATGGCAGTGAAAGCTTCGAAAGTATTGCGTCGTATGCGCCTGGAGTTACCCCCAATTATTGCCAAGGTAATTGTATGTAGAAATAAGTGAATTTAGAAGAATAGTCAGAACGTATCTTTAACCATTTCAGTGCAAGTGGAGCGTCCAATGCATTAACATGTGTAATGTATGGGATATCTGAAGAATTGGTATGATGGCAATAATTATAACCAAATTTTTTTTGTCTGACTCTGAGCCAAAGAGAGTTACAGAGGACCCGCACTCTCCCCCAACAATTAGTTTAATTGTTGTGGGGAAGAGCGCTGGGCCTCTGTAAGCGCAGGGCTCAGTGGCACTGACTGCACTGCCATCAAGCTGGCCTGGTGGGGGACGTGTTTGTGTTCAGGTGGCCGATTCTTTACCCCAATTACACAGAGCAAATATAATTATTTATTTGTACTCTTGTAAACCAAAGGTACATTTTCAATATTCACAAAAAAAAGAATCTATTCTTTTTCTTTTAACTACAGAACAACTTAAACCTGTAACTTATTCTGTTTCCCTATTGCTCCTATCCCACTAAACCCTGTCACTCGGTGTCCATTCTCTGTATTGTTAGCTGTTATAAGTCCTGCTGTATTTCTGTCCTTTACTTGTCTCCGTCCATATAAATCTGCCTTTGTGCACAAGGCTCTATCTGTCCCTCTCTTGTACATCATTCTGGCTCTTGACTCATTAATGGGTAACAGTAGTTTGGCCTTTTCCTTCCTTTTCATCCATGTTTTATTTATTTACTGTAATTACAATCTCGTCTCTGCTGCTCTTTCGCTCTGACTGGGTTTGCCATCAACTGCCCAACTCCCAGTCAAATTCTAACTGTCACTTCCTGCTGCCACCTGCCATAGAGTGCTGGCCCCCACTGGCAGCTCCTCTGCGTGCTCCATGAGCAGCAGCTCTTGCAAAGTCTTTTACCTTATAATTCCTGCCTCTTGAAAGGGTTTCTGTTTGACCCTCTTACATCACATCTGTATCAATGGTGGTTCCTGCTCAGAGCCGGCTGAGAGCAGGTAAGAGAAGTTACAGAGGCCTCACCCGGCATTTAATTTAAAGGCCTTGGGGAAGAGCGCAGGGCCTCTGTAAGCACCGCGCCCCCTATAAAATCCCAGGGGAGCGCGCCCCCCAGTTTACGCACCCATGTGCTAGGAGATAACGGTGAAAAGCAGGGTTGCAGACCTGTCTGAGATATGTGAATGTGCTCACACGTGGTATTTTTATTTGCTTTATGGTCATTGAATTAACAATGTTCTATGATTATTAGAGTGCAGGGGGAGTACCTGCAGTCTGCTGTCGTCTTTTTCATTGATACAGAGTTTGAATTCAGTTCTAACTCATTTTCTTGGCTCCCTTCAGAACAGCCTCGCCCTGGCCTCTGTCCATCTGCCCCCGAGCCTCTTCTCCACCACCTCATCACCAAGTTGCAAACTGCAGGTCCTGGCTTTCAGGAATGGAAAGCTGTTCAGGAGTGTGGGGAACTCCTCGCGGCTTGCAGAAGACGGAAAGAGACGGAGTATCTCCACTCCGGTCATATACGTGGGAACACGTAAGGCAGCGTAACTTCTAAGTCCAAAATGAATGCAGCCTTCCACAAATTAACCAAAAAGAACAACATTTACTGATTCTTTAGCTCAAAATGGGACGGTAAAAAAAAGGGATGGAAATCAATAATTTTTACGTACTAGAGGGATGCTAAGGGAATGTGCATTATATATAAACAAACGAGAAATGAATCCCTACATAAAGCACTCTACCTCTACTAATTTTGACTTAAATGTATTAATTATAAGAAACATGAGAGAATTCAACAGAAAAATAAATTAAAGCCTAAAGGACGCTAATTGCTGTATAATTTCCCACTTTGGGTGCATGGAAGCCTCTATGACAGAGGATTCCCAGTTGTTGCAGCAGTGAGGATACTATAAAATACTTTGTTGCAGCAAGCTGTTTGGTCTGTATAACATGTATTATATGCCAAACTAATGTAATATTGTGTAGCATATAGAAGCCCTCATCAGATAGTGTATTCGGTGTGCAAAAAGAAACCTTATTAGCACCAAACCTCATGGACTAATGTCCACTAATGGGGGTGGTCGAAGAAGTTCCCACGGGAACGAAACGCGCGTCGGGTTTCAATGACACAATCACTGTGACTTCATACACGAGAGCGCAGCTGTAGGCTACGGCCCCTGCTATTCCTACTCTGATACTTTCGGTTACCAAACTTAGCAAGCTAAACTATGTTGTGGGCCCCAGGAGGCAGGCACCAGTGTCAGCCAGCACTTTTAGCAACAGCACGGAAAGCGGTAGTGCTCTGGTGACATAGACCGCCTGTATCTATTTTGGAGACGGGGCAGCATGACTCACCGTGGTTAACCCTTTCATCGAGTACTTAATGCGCATGCTCCTAGGTCCACACAGTGGGTATTTCTTTCATTACATTTGCTATAGTTGCTCGTTAGGGTGTACGGTGTGGATTTAAATATTGGATCTGTTTTTACTGGCATCTGCTTGTGCGGCCATAAGTGCTCACACCCTGCCTTACGGGGAGTGTGTGTACTGTCATTCTCAGGAGCCTTACATCTCATATACATTAGTCCATGAGGTTTGGTGCTAATAAGGTTTCATTTTGCACACCGAATACACTATCTGATGAGGGCTTCTATATGCTACATAATATTACATTAGTTTGGCATATAATACATGTTATACAGACCAAACAGCTTGCTGCAACAAAGTATTTTATAGTATCCTCACTGCTGCAACAACTGGGAATCCTCTGTCATAGAGGCTTCCATGCACCCAAAGTGGGAAATTATACAGCAATTAGCGTCCTTTAGGTTTTAATTTATATTCCTGTTGAATTCTCTCATGTTTCTTATAATTAATACATTTAAGTGAAAATTAGTAGAGTTAGAGTGCTTTATGTAGGGATTCGTTTCTCGTTTGTTTATACAAAATGGGACGGTACAATGTTCTTGTTGGTTTTTGGTTAGCTGGATTTGTATACTTTTTTTTTTTAAACTAATTTTACCGTGTAACACCATTTTTTTTGTTGTATAATTCTCTAAACTGCCTGTTTTAGCTGCAATTTACTAATTGTTGAAAAACTATATTATATAATATTTCACAGTGTACGGATGGATACAGGAAAGGCAAATGTATAGAACGCATAGAAAAGAATACAGGGCGTCAGGAGATAGGTGTGAACGTGACGCTGAGGGAGATAACAAAGCATTTGTGTGAGCCCTGTCCTTTCTTCTTCCTTAGGAGGCTGTGGCACTAGTAACCTCACTGACCCAGTCACAGTTTCTCTCCGTCACCTGGTGAAAGGATCGGACCCACTCCCTGCACAGTGGAACTTCAAAGCCTTGGAGGGATATGGAGGGTGGAGCTCGGAAGGCTGCCAGCTATTGTCTGAGGAACCCAACATAACCAGCATGCAGTGCCACCAGCTCAGCAACTTCGCCATTCTAACTGTGAGCAAGGTCTTCCCATTCAATGACCTCTTCCTCCATCCCCATAAACGCATCTCTTTCTTACTCCATCTCACTATACTGTAACTCTCCCTCCCTGGTACGCCAACTCCATAGATCCTTCCCCTCTTGTTACAGTAACTTACTATACCTGTCCCTCCCTATTACTACATATCAATAAATCCTGCCATCCTGTTATTCCATCTAACTATACTTGTCTCTCCCGGGTCCGCCAACTTACTATACCCTGGCTTTTCTGTTATTCTATTTCACCATACGGTACCATTACCTGTTACTCCATCTAACGATCCCAATCCCTTTCTCTTAAGACATCTTACTGTCAAATGATTAGAGAGCCTTCTGAAGCCTATAGCGTTCTGTTATGTCTATCACAGTCATGTATAAGTCTTTTAATGCATAACCATGTGGGGCCTCTGCTGGAAGTCTGTGCTATGCATCCACTACAGTTTGAGTGAGAGACCTTTCACATTTCCCCCTGACAGGAGCTGAACACATTAACCCAGCAGGCTCAGAATGGCACTGAAGTGTTGCATCCTGTCATCTACGCCTGCACAGCCATCCTCCTACTCTGCCTCTTCACCACCATCATTACCTACATCATTAATCACAGGTAAAGTGGGACTACTGGGATAGAGAGGAAGACGAGAGGGAACTCCAGACCATATCAGGATTTCCCTTAAAAAGCAATTGTGAATGAGGCTGTTAGCATCAATATCGTATTAAGCTGTTTTATATTAACATGATTAGCTTGTGTTTTTCAGAGCATTATATGGAGCACAAAGAGGAGTTATAGGGAGAGGTTCTATGGTTCAATAGGGGGAGTTGTAGATAAGGGTTATATGGACCAATAAGGGGAGTTATAGGGAGGGGTTTTATGAAGCACAAGGGTGAGTTATAGGGATGAGGTTATATGGAGAAATAGGAGTTATTGGGAGCGTTTACATGGAGAAATAGCAGGAATTATAGGGAACACGTTTATGGAGCAATAGGAGGAGGGATAGGGAGCAGTTATATGGAGCAGTAGGATGTTATGGGAAGTAGTTATATAAAATAGGAGGAGTTATGGATAGGGGTTATATGAAGCAATAGGAGGAGTTAGTGCATAAGGAGGAAATATTCCATTCCAATAGTCCCGACCCTCAAAACTCTGGATCCCAGTGATTGATAGGTGCCAGCGATAACCATAGGAACTGAGAAGGCAAACAAAGACTAATATCAATAATTACCACACTGTTATAAAGCTTTTGTTAAATTGGGCCCTGCTCTAAAATCATGGAGGGATCACTGATTTATACAGTCACTGACATGCTCTGCTCTCTTGCTGCATTCTTCCACCTTAGCTCGATACAGATCTCCCGGAAGGGCTGGCACATGCAGCTTAATCTGTGCTTCCACATTGCAATGACTTCAGCCGTGTTTGCGGGAGGAATCACCCTGACCGGATACCTCATTGTCTGCCAAGCTGTAAGTATCTATGCTGCCAACACGGCCCTACAGCAGATGTAATAATAAAGGACACAAGTCTGTTCTAAAAAGTTCATAAGCAATATTATATTGATAAACTTCATCTTGATAATTAGACGATGACACTACAAAACATTACTTAGTCCTGGACTAGTGTTAACATGTGCATCATATATATAAATGATTATTATTTTATTGTTATATACTATCTACATACAGCTCAACCCCGTTATAACACGATCCGTTACAACGCGAATCCGCTTATAATGCGATGCAAGTGTGGCTCCCAATTTTTCTACTTATGAATACTTTACAACACAATTATTGGTATCTTAAATACTTTATTGCACAATGCATACACTTGTACATTATTTCGAACGCGATCCGCTTATAGCACAATGTGATTCTTTGTATCCCAAGCACAGCCTTATAAAGGGATTGAGCTGTATTAGTTTGATTGTTTTTTGGCACAGTCATAGCCTCCCCTTCTTCCCCCCTCCCCTTATCTTTATTGGCCATCAAATAAGAGGGGTGGGTGGAGGGTAGAGAAAACACTTGGTTGACAAAAACTCCCCCATTCAGTGGCCCTAAAGAAATGCAATTTTGAATTGAAATCCCAAGAAACAAAAGCAGCCAAAAATTTGCTTTTGGCATGGTTAAATTAGGTTTAGGAAGCTAGTTCGGTTGTTAAATTGTTTACAAAGAACTACGTGGAATTGCACCCTTACCTAGAACACCTTCTGGTTGAACTTCTAGTCAAAGCAGAAGATCCTCTAGCCTTGTTCCCTGATGATCAAGCTCTTGTGTTTTTCTAACTTCCAGGTCAGCATCATTCTGCATTATTCCTCCTTGTCCACCCTGCTCTGGATGGGGCTGAAGGCAAGAGTCATTTACAAGGATCTCACCCGCAAACCTCAGCCACAGCAAGAAGGGGAGGCTGCCCAACCTGCCCAGAGACCTATGCTCAGGTACGGCAGAAGGGCGCCGCACTCACTTGTCCCCTCTGAACATATGCTAGAGGCTATCGTACAGCCTGATAAAGTCCTTCACAGGAAATCCAAGTCCCCAATCTTTGTACACTCTCTTAACACAGACAAATAATCTGTCTTTATAAAACCAGTAGAGGAAGGGGGTTGAATCAGCACTGAAATGATAAGTGTCTATAGCAGGGGCGTGCAAACTTTTCCCCGTGCGCACCCCTGCCTGCTCTCCTCAGAGCCTCGCGCCCCCCACTGTTCAGCCCCGGTGTCAAATGACGTGCGGGGTCATGTGATGTCACGTTGCCATGGTAATGTGACGCCACGTGACACTGCGGCATAATTTGACGGCCGGTTACCATGACGATGCGTCGCTGGAAGGTAAGTGTGTTATAGAGGCCTCGCGCGGTCCCCCGGCATTTAATTTAAATGCCTGGGGAGAGAGCACAGGATCTCTAAAACTGCCGCACCCCCCCCCCCTGAAAATCTTGCGCCCCCCCAGTTTGCGCACCCCTGGTCCATAGTGATCATTCTTTATTTATAATGATGATAGGCAGTGGTCGAAACTACTTAAAAAAAAGTAGTGGAACTGTCCCAGATGTTAAAAAAAAAACAACAACATTAATAAAGGAAAAAAGGTAATTAGGAATTATACAATATTTACCTTTTAAAAAGAAAAAAAAAAGTGGAACACTAAATGTGTAACAAAAAGGGTAGTTGTGATAATCAGTGACTAACTCTGTAAACAATGACACTGAGTTTAAATCAGGGGAGCCTGGTTCAAATTCCGGTGTCAGCTCCTTGTGACCTTGGGCAAGTCACTTTATCTCTCTGTGCCTCAGGCAAAACCAGATTATAAACTCATCTGGGCAGCACCCGTGTCTGTTACAATCCTATGTGCTGCGTACTGCGCACTATACTGTCATTGTGAAGTGCGTTGAGTCCCATTGGGAGAAATGCACTATATGAAATAAGTTATTATTTACTGTGAACTGGTAAATAAACAAGCAATGGTACTCCTCACCTCACGTACCATCTTAGGCTGCGGCCATGGCGATCGCGACGGCGCCATCACATAGATGTGCCTCTATGCGGCTGTCTGTAGAGCGCGCGGGAGCAGAGGCGCCGGTGCTCGCGATGCAGGAGGAAACAGAAAAAATCTGTTTACACGGGTGGCGGCCGGGTCACGTGAGCAGTTCGCCCAATGAGGGTGAACCAGCTCTGTGACGTCACGGCCGCGCCCACTGACACGCACATGCAGGACACAGATCTGCATGGAGATCTGCATGCAGGACATAGGACTGCTGCAGGTGGCGGGGAAGCAGAGTGAACGCTTGCACCCTCTCCAGCGTTCACCATGGCCGCAGCCTTAATTTGGCTGGGCTTCACTAAGCGCCGATGCAGGGTATTGCACTCTATTGATTTGAATAGCAGTTAATGCCACCTCTGGGTGCGATGCTTAGTGAATCTCCCTTTTTGACGGCTGCTAATAGTGTATTGAGCTCTGTACATAGAGGTTTTACAGGCACAATTAATCCATGCCCCACAGAGCTTACAGTCTGTATTAGGGCTGGACCCCGCTGGCTACTGCAGCGCCTGCTGTGGCGGACGCTGCAAGGACAAGAGCCCTCCCCTCAATGGTGCCGAGCCCGCTGCGAGGGGGGGCCGCAGCGCTGTGGCGTGAGTTGCTCCTGCTCTCAATAGAATTGAGAGCAGGACTCGCTACGGAGCGCTAAGCCACTCCCCCCAGCGGTTCAGCCAATGAGGGCGAACCTGCCGGGTGACGTCATGGCCGCGCCCCCGTCACTCCCCCGCCACGCCCCCTCCCCCCCCCCGGTCTTTTGGTCTGCAGCTCCCTGCAGACCGGGGAATCGGCTGCACGCGCCGCCAGTCTCGCGGGCGCGCGTGCAGCGGAGGGACTGGGGCCTCAGCCTTATGTTACTACTGTATATTGTGGTCATCTACTGCACTCTCTCTTTACTGCAGGTCTATAACAAGCTCCCCCAGCTGTCCTTTGTCTGATAAAGTTGCTGCATGTTTGTTATCTGCATTTCCTTTTCAGCGGAGATACCTTCCTGACCTTTAGCTTGGAGCTTCTTAAGGCAGTTGTGGCGTTTGCTCTGTGTGTTGCAGGTTTTACCTGATTGCTGGGGGGATTCCTTTAATCATATGCGGGATCACAGCTGCCGTGAACATTAATAACTACAGGGACAACAGCCCGTAGTAAGTATCTTACCAGCCATTAGGTGTCACAGCATTGGCACAGAGTATCCTGGTAACAAAGCATTGTACGTCATTGGTAGAAATAGGAACGCAGTTCACACCTTGCAATGTATTCATTTAAAGAGTCCCTCCCTCTTACCACCAAAAGTATACCAATGTCACTGACATGTTTAAGGAGTCACATCTGGGGGACACGTGTCAGATTTGGGGGGGGGGGGGGGGGAGGCAACCAGAATTTTTAAATAATATTTTCAAGTAACATGTTGAGTTGAGACTTGGGAGGGGTTTGATTTCCTTTGACCAATATTTCTGATGTCACTTATGCCATTTTTTAGAGGTCCAGTAATATAGAACCATGTTTTAACATTTTAAAGCTATATTTTAAATATCTTGCTCTGGTCTACAGGATTGGACTACAGTAAAGGCACTTAGCCATGTAACACCTCTGCTACTTATGCTTGTTTTATTGTGTAATATGTTCTTTTATATTTCTAAAATGGTGTAATACAAATATTTTTCAATGGAAGGCTGAAACCATATAGGTTAACACTAAGGCAGTTATATTATTTAAACTGATCTGGTGTAGTGAGTTCATCTGGAGGGCTGCAGTGGATTATGGGAAATGTTCAAAATGCTCTACATACGTACTGTGGAGGTGGATTTATAAATGTTCATTTAAAACAATGTATTTCTACTAAATACGATTACAACCTGCTTCATACCTTCTCTTTTCTAACTGGCAAGAAAAACCTCTTAAATGTAGGAGGTCAGTTATCAAAGTTTCATGGCTGGAAACTGGGCAAAAGATATTGTATAAGGAAAACTCCCTTCCTCTCCTTTGATAAACGTGATGCTGTTTATTGCATTAATTTTGCTCCAATGTTGTAACTGGGAGGCTTTCATAAATTGACCTCCTACTAAATAATGTCTCTCCAATGTTGCCCATATCATTGTCAATGGTTTTAAAGTCCACGTTCTATACAGGGTTCCAGACAGCACCCACATGGGTATTTTTAGATAGTGAAAATAAGTTCTTAACTGTGTCAGGGTGCATGTGGAAGATAGTCACCACCTGGAGAAGTGGAAATTCACAGAAAGGGGGGGCGGGGCTGGGGGGGCAGAAGGTATCCAGAGCACTCCCAAGTTTGCACACAGAATACATAGTTACATAGTATTTGTAATACAAAAAGATTAAGCACAACAAGCAATGTTTCGGGCTCATGGCAGCCCATAGTGGAGCTGCTTTATAGAGAGGAGGATGCAGATGTTTTGGTGCCGAAAACTGGCGTCCTGATGTCAGAAACCATAAAAGCAGAATTTAGTGACATCAAGACGCCAGTTTGTCACCAAAACACCTGCATCATACGCTCTATAAAGCAGCTCCACAATAGGCCGCCATTAGATCTTGAGAAGGGTACACAAGTCCAAAACTTAAATCTTTTTATATCTGCATGCAAACTTTTTTTTTTGGATATCTTTATTGAGTTGATATTTTAACCTGCCAACTTGGGAGTGCTGTTGATAACTTTTTTTTTCCTTATTACACATACAAGATGGAAAAATCATTGACAATAATTTGTTTCTTGTTCCATAGCTGCTGTTTGGTGTGGAGGCCGAGTCTTGGTGCTTTCTATGTCCCAGCTGCTCTTATCCTCTTGGTCACCTGGATTTACCTCTTGTGTGCTGGCATAAACCTGAAGCGTCAGCCATCGGAACAGAAGGATCTTCCAGAGCCAAGTGACCCTCAGCAGTCCCCGGGCGGCATCAGCCAACTCCTGAGCGATTCAAGTTCCATATCCGTCACTATCAACTCTACAGCTCCAGCTGTGGAAGTCGACAGTGTGTATTCACTGGAGGTGCAGTTCTGGGCTCTGGTGATCAGCCATGCTCTGTACATTGCACTATGGGTGTTCGGGGCTTTGGCTGTTTCACAGAATTGGTACTTCAATGTCGTCTTCAGCTGCCTTTATGGGGTGACAGCAGTGGCTCTGGGGCTCTTCGTCTTCATTCACCACTGTGTACGACGCCAGGATGTTCAGCACTCCTGGTTCACTTGCTGTCCATCATACACAGAAGCTTTGCCAATGCAAGCGTATGTCCACACTGGTTCCCCCGTTGATGACGCATCTCAGGTCTACATTGGATGTAACCTTGAGGTGGCGAACTCTGTCAAGTCTTCATCCTCACCAACCAGCAGCAGTAACTCCAACACTGGGCCCTGCAAGATTACAAACCTGCAGGTGGCCCAGAACCAAGCAGAGAGCTGCCCACCCAAGCCACCCAGCTGTGAAGAGAGTGAAGCAGACAACAAAAACGTGACTGTTCCCAGTAGATATATGAACAATCTTCATGGCCGCAGAAACCATAAGAGCAGAACTAAGCAATACCGGGAAGGGAAACACCATAGATTAAAGGTGCTCAGGGGTACCTCCTCGGACCAGCCTTCCAGCGAAAGTGGCAGCATCCATAACAGCCATTCTGAAAGCTACCACAGCAAGAACAGTCCTTTAAACAATGGCAGGACGGGTGTGGAAGCTCGGGAACCTGAGGGGGCACTAACACAATCTGAAGGGAGCGACAGTAGCGGGCACCAGACACAGGACTTTGCCAAGGCCCAGAAGAGAAGTGCGAGTCGGGACAACCTGAAACAAGCAAACAGCATGGAAAGGGAGACCAAACGCAGATCGTACCCACTCAACACAGCCAACCAGAATGGTGTCCTGAAAGGTAGCAAATATGACATCAACCTCGCAACTACCGAGGGTACTGCGACCATGAAGACGGGTCTCTGGAAGAGTGAAACTACTGTGTAGTTTGCAGCCAGGTGTGAATGGCTAGTTCCTTAAACCTCATAAACAGAAGAGTCGCACCAAACAGTATAAACACATGCTAGGGAAAAGGGCTCTCCCCAGCTTCAGTTTGGAATTATCGATTGGTTGGCAGAGATGTCCGGAGTTCCAATGAAAGCAAAGTTGACGTGCCCAGGTGTTGGATAAGTGCAGACAACACAATGGCCTATAATCAATGTATACATCCTTGTTTCGAAGAATAAGTCATATCCCTTATAGGAGTGTGGACTTAAAAGCATACCTTCGTTGGATGGAATCCTTCATTTTTTCCTGATGGGTTAAAGTATCAAGAATCTCAATAGATTGGGCTGAAGCCAGAGATGCGAAAGATCACTTAAGATTGTCACTTATGACTTGGATAATACTTCATCCTCGATATAATTAGCTCAAAGCACAGGACAGAGTATAAATCCTTTGTAAGATCACTTGGCTTTATTTACAATCAATCAGCATTATTCCCTACATCCAGTGGATGGAAAGACCTCAGTGTACTTACATTTTCTTTTATCATTATATTAATACATATGTGCCTTAGAAAAATGATGGAGAATTTTAATTTCTTTGGGCAGTTTTTAGGGACTCACTCAACCAAGGCCCAGGGTTGGTGCACTTATTAGCGTCTCACTCATAACTCTCGAAGTGATAGCACTTCATAACTTTCTTTTGACTTCCAACCATTCCCCATATCGTCTTTCAGAAGTTTCCGTGAATTCTCCTTTCATTCCTCGTTTCCATGTACATATCCAGTGACACCTAACTGTTTACTACGAGATCTGAAATCAGTTCTTAAAAAAGTCTTCTGAAGGAATCCAGACAGTTCTATGCAACTCCAAAGACACTGAAAGATTTCTGAAGAGACTGCCTGAATTTAGCTAATGACTCCTACGTATACAGACTAAGGCCAGACATGGGGAAAAAACCTACAATCTCACACGCTGGTAGAGTCTATCACAACTGCCCCAAAAAGTTGTTTCTAAAACATTGGGCAATTAAAATAGACCCCCCCAATCAAAAAGGCGACAATCTAATGATAGACTTTTAGAAATGGGAAGCAAGCTATTACTCTCCTTAAATCACTTTTGCATGGTATATGTCTATTCAGTTTTTTTTTTAAAGTTGTTATATTAAACACAGAGGGAAATGTTTATTTTTCAAATATAGTATTATATTGTATATGTATAGATAGATCATGATCGGTTTTGGAGAACTGTGTACATTTCTATATCAGTATTTTGAATAGGACTTTTGTGCCCTATATGTGTCTGTGTCAAAAGGCAATCATTTTTTTAAAAACCCTGTAAAAACTATGTACAATCAATGTCATACATTGTGTTTCAGGACCATCCAGCCCAGAAATGATTAATAATGAAGCAAGCTATATATGAGCTAAAGTATGGTCACTGTAACGTGAATTTGCATGGCATTTTGTCCTATTGCATCATACAGATAATGTGACTTCTCAGATGAGAGCAGGGATTCTTATTTAAAAATGATAAAGAACAATTATGAGCACATTCACGTCTCAAACAGGTCCCAAAACCTGCCTCACCCCTTAACACAGCATACACTGCTCCCACTGCACCCAGTGATTCTGGGTAATGACACGCAAATGAGCAATCACAGTGCATCACTTTTTGCTTCTATCCACTTAAATATTGATCCCTTTAGTCCTATGCCGGTTGTATTACACAGCTTTTTTTTTGTGTGTGTGTGTGTGGGGCGGGGAGAAGCAGACTTCCAAGGCTACAGGACTGTTACTTAAACCCCTGCAAGAGGTCTATTGTGGGCATGAGTTGGTAAGAGAATTAGTATTACATTACATTCTCAAGCCTAGAATAAAATATGCCAAAGAACTGAAGTCAAAGAGAGAACACTCAGAAGTGTTTCTAAAGTATTAATGAGTGACTCTAAAACCTAAGCCAAAAACTCCAAGTACTTCATTTGAGATACTGTATTGAGAGATATACCTCTATCTTACACCAGGGCTGCAGCTAGTCCCACAATGTGCAAGGGTGATGCACACAGTACATGCATTTAGTCAATATAAATGGTGTGCATTTACTTTTTGTAGTGCTACAGTATATATTTTCACACTAATGTATATTGGGGTAGATAAATCGTAATGACCTGCTTTACACAGTAAAGTGACTTATAAGACCCAGAAGCTGGGTCACAATCAGTTGTTTATTATCCCGAGTGCCTTGTTGCCTTAATAATTAGGGATTACAGGGGACTTTGTAAAAAAAAAAAAAAAAAAAAATCATTAACTTAATGCAGCAATGCCACTGTGTGACTGGTGACAAAGGGGGTGGCATCATAGGACATTCAAACTGTGGCCTCACTGGTACAGTATTATCAAGAGGTGAAATGATAATCAGTATTGCAATTGTCTAATTGATTTATTTCTATAACTGTTATAAATAAGGGATTTTCATCCCTGAATAAAAATGCCTTTTAATGGATTTTGAGTGACGCTAAAACAGGTCATTTCTGTTATTTTACGGTATAAGCTGTTCGATTCTCAGTGACATCCTAAACAATGAGGCTAGCAGAGTACATGTTGAAACGTTTGAGTAGCCATTTGGTCCTGGAGAAATGTAGGTTTGTTGCTGGTTCTGCTTCTTTTTAGTGGACCAACATAAGAGTTCTTTATAGATTTATCTGTACGCAAGCTTTCCAGGGCTCACGGGTCTCTTTTCTGACAGGTACCTGGAGGTGCTTGCGAGGGTTTGAATGCGCTTATAGCATTACATCGGCAAAGAATGCAACATAAAGCCCATCAATAGGCATCTCTTAACCTGGAAATTAATCTACATGTAGGAGAGGGAAATGAACTAAACTCCAATTCTGCGGACGATGCCATGCAAGTTCTTGCGGAATACAGCCCCGATACCACTTATCAGTTTTTAGTGATTCTCGACCATATTTAATTACCATAGTATGAAATGTTAAGGGTCTTTGGCCAGGATTAACTAAACGCTGATAAGTTGTTACCTGCCATTAACTTTAACTGCCATTAATGTGGAATCCAGATCCGATATCCTCTATTGAAGCTTAATGAATCTTCTCCATAGCCCTAGCACTGGGCACCCTTTGCTTCAGGACTTTGTCATCTCACCCAAAATGAAACACCGTTGTCGTTTTCAGGTGATATGCTCAGATTTGACGAACCATTGTCTTCAAGACAATTTCAATTATGCACGAGACACCAGAATACAATAAAGGAATGCTTGGAATAGACAAGGCAAACATAACTTAGGGACTCAAGCAGCAGGGTAGTGGATCTGTTTATCAGTCTTTGTTCTGCAAACTGTTTGCATTAAAAAACAGCACCATATTCATAGACAATTGAAAGCATTAGGAGTCCTTTTTTTAAATAGAAATGTGCTGGTTTTGGTACCATGTGTACACAGGATACTAAAATAACCCTTAAAAAAAACAAAACACAAATTGCTTCTTTTTTCCCCCCCCTTAAAATATATGAAGCAGGGGATCTCCGGTGCTGAACCCCATTAATTTCTTCTCCAATGACTCCCTGCTTCCAGAGATACCGACCTCCAAAAAAGGGGGTGCCAGAGTCTCGGCAAAGTTTAAAGCTCTCACACTAACGCGGACCAATAGGAAGCCGAAGCTGATGACGTCACCACTTCCTATTGGCTCGCAGGGCACAGGAGCTGTGAAACGTCGCTGTTATGTGAAACCTGCCAGCGGAGCAGCTACCAGCGCCCCCTATGGAGGTATCTCCAGAAGCAGAGGGTCCTCCACGCTGAAATTAATGGGATTTGGTTCTGGAGACCTCTTGCTTCAATTCTATGTTAAAAAACAATTAGTAGCTCAGCAAGTAGACTAACTGGTCAAAGTAGTACTTACCGCGTCACTTTCTGTAAGTAACTTGTGCCAATTATATATTCCATGCCACCATTATGGTTTCTGTCATTTAATTCCCACTGATCCTTGGCTTTTAGGCACATAATTAAGCACTTAATGTTCACCCATAATGCAAGTATGACATGACTTATGGAGATTTCCAATCTGAAATGTTTATACTAATTTTATACACGGTCAAACCAAACCCAAAATCAGTAGCAAGCGTTACTACAAATCATGCAGAATAATCCCACCGTTATAACAAGATCATAACTGCAATCTAATACCACCAACATCAATTAAAAATGATCTTTGTACAACAAGGATCGTACAGATTGAGAGCCCATTTCCAATCTGCATTGATACATCATACGTTTCTAAAATGAGACTTTCCGACTATAATGAGGACTAGGATGTCGGATCATAGATAATTTACACAGCATCTGTTTTATTCTCTCCTTCGTGAATCCCGTTTCTCTGAAAGAGTAAAATATATATAGTGCCAAAGAACTGTCCAAAGTATATTTTGTACTATTTTAATACACCAAATGAAATGTTTTTTTGTAAAGAAAATATATATTAAAGTATTTGCAAAATCCATTCCAGGCGTGCGATTTGTAATTGAATGAAACGCTTCATGCTACAAGGCATTGTGGGGTGTGACTTTGGAATCTCCTACGGAGATTGAATGTTAAACCATCCACTTACAGTTCGGTTTGGCGCCTCACTAAGGTTGCAGTCCCCCAACAGGCTCAGGAACAAACTAGTGCCCGGGAGCATTAAAATGGTATGTGTATATATTTTTATAACCGTGGTTATCTTCAGCTCCTGGGACCCCTCGTTTTCCAAGATTATAGGTAGGTGTAGCTAAAGGTGTTCATCCAAGGCATTAAAAACAGACATCCAATAGGAAGCTTACTGGCCTGTGGGACACGCTAGTTTTGCCAGCTATAATAGAGTTCCCTTCAAGGAGCTGAAAAACCAAGTATCTCAGGAACCACAGAGGTCCTCCAGAGCTGATGCACATAATTTTCCGATACTGGGACCCTCTGATTCCCTACAGAACGGTGTAGCCGGTGCGTTTAAACGGCCGTCTAATTGTGAGTGGCAACAGTTTCCTATTCGCCTGTAGAACCATGAAATGCAACGGCCATATTGAGTCCTTTTTACAGAGCAGAAAAGAGAAACTACATTCCAGCTCTGTATAGAATGTTGGAGGCCCTGTATCCGCTAGGTGCCTGATGGATATCCTTCCCTTTCCCAATAAAAGTAGGACTGACACTGAAGGCAGTAAAAACAGGATTCTCAAGGGAAAAAAAACCTAAATATATTTTGATATATGGAAAGGTTCATTTTCCAAGTTACAAGGGTATAAAAAGTTCAATTTAACTAATATTTAGGGGGTTGTGACAATTACAGCCTTAGGCTGCGCTTATAGTGCCTGGCGACAGCGACGCCACTCCAAAACAAATCCATTGACTCCGTC
The DNA here is from genome assembly GCA_036426205.1 of Ascaphus truei. Lineage (NCBI taxonomy): Eukaryota > Metazoa > Chordata > Amphibia > Anura > Ascaphidae > Ascaphus > Ascaphus truei. The sequence continues at coordinate 22,414 of WSYH01001509.1, forward strand.
GCAAGCGCTTATAGTAAGCGCGACCAAAAATTGAAGCCATGTAAATTAGATTTTTTAGATACATTCGCCCCATATGACTGTCTCTAAAGCAATCAGTGTGCTGCCCGCCCCCTTCGTGACGTCACTGGCCTTGTCACCAGCAACGGCGCTTAAAACTTTCGCTAGTGGCGACGTCATCGGTCGCGTCTCCGTCACTATAAGCGCAGCCTAAGAAATTCACTGCAAGTATAATCCACAAAACAGCACCAGATTATTCAATAAGGTTCTCGCCAAAAAGTGTGGTGCTACAGTTCAGAGACTGGGAGACTTTGATACTGTACTCAACACCACACAGTATAAACAAATTGGCAAAACATCCAGACCAATCTCTCAAAGCACAAAAATACTGTGTTACCTTTTTCTTTAAATAATGCGGGTGCCGTTTTGTCAGCCATAATTTTGCAGCCGGAAAGCTTTCAGTTACAAATTAGGGGAAACACTGATGATACCTTTCTACCTCTCTCTCTGTCCCCCTCAAAACAATCTTGACAGAATAAATGTCATTTAAAACAGAACGTATTCCTGCTAACAAACAGTGGTAATGTTTTAGCCTTGGTTTTGTCAGGGTCTTTGATCCACAGGGAGCCATTAATCCAAAGTCTTCTAAAGCGTTGCTGGCACTTAAGGGTTAATCCACATGTATAACGTTTCTAAATCATCGTAGTGTTGTAACTGCTGGTGTGAAGATTCTGAACAAGGTCATTCAACCAACTGGGTCCTTATGGGCTTACAAGTACTCAAGACTTTATTATCCCGCTCTGGGCTTGCTGAAACTCCTCCATTTCAACTGGTGTCCTCAGGTACTGCTCGATCTCGCTGTCCGATATGTCCTCCTCCCCTGTGATGTCCAGCCGGCCTGGGGAGAACGCCTTGGAACGGCTTCTCTTCTTTGGATTGGCCAGGCATGGGGGAAGGAAGGGTGTTATAGGACTTGGTTGGCGAGTAGAGGGCTGGGCTTCTGGCTCTGCTGTTGACATCACACTCTCTGTGGCTGCCAGAGCCCGTCTGAGAAGGTATGCACGATGCTTTAAGATGTCATCCACGTGCTGCACCACGTTCTTCTTATTTAGCGACAGCACCTTCAGCCAAGCCAGCTGTGTGGCCATCTTCAGCAGAGTGTCCTGAAGCTCCTTCAACCTCTTTGGTGCTGGTGGCGGCAGGTCGGTGTCAGACAGTTTGCAAAAGCGGGAGAGGGTGCAGGACAGGCGGTGGGACGGTCTCAGTGATTGCCAGGACAGGTAAGCCGCAGCTGTGACAATGGGGATGGGGTGACGCCCAGTCACCAGCCATGTCTCGCTGGCCAATTCAACTATCAGCAAAGTCCTTTCTAACACCTTGTCCATATCCTCTGCGTATTCGGGAATGGTGGCTGGGGAGTCCTGGAAGAGCTTGAAACTGGAACGACAAATATATTGGTGAGAACACACACAATGTAATTGGCTTTCTTCGAAAGATTCAATTCTCACTAAAGTAACATTATCACTGATCTGCTTCTTGAGGAAAAAAATTCCCAATTATTGCCTAAAACCAATTATGCTGCAAACAAGAAACAAAAAAACCAAGTATATACACCAGTGAATTATTGAGAAATATAACGCTTTAACACACAGCATCAGAGAATTTGAGTAAATATGGAGTACAAACCTCCCAAAAGCATTGGTTTCAATAGTGACATTAAAAGTTAAGAAATACTGGTCTTATTTGAATAAAAATGGGCTCAACCATCGACACTTTACCTATTAAACATGCCAACGCCACTTTGGTCATATGAGGCACTAGCTAACTCTTTCGCTGCTGGAAGCCTGGTGACACTAGACTACCATTGTGGTCACGTAAATCACGGGCAGTCTGCCTGCGTTACTAACAGAAGCAAAGCTCCCTCCACTTCTGTTCGCGATCGCAGTGAACGTGATCTCCCCCAGAAAACGAGCAATACACCAGATCACGTTCCTGGGACCTAACAAAAGCCCCTGGAGTGCCGACATTTGTGACATTCAGGGAATACCAAAAAAAAAAAAAAAAAAGAAGGACAGCCAGAAAGTTATGATGATATTATTAATAATATATATTAAGTATTTAAATCAGGCACACAAGGGGTTACCATTGGTTACAAATTGCGTTAAAAAAAATACAAGAAAAGTTTATGGCCTATCAAGTTCTATAGGACAGATAGAATCTAAATGGCATCTATTTTTGCCAGAAGGGATTGAAATATTGTTTCCTCGCACTTGAACGGGAAACTTCTTTGAAGGGTTCAGGGGGCGTGGCTAAGAACGTATCCCAAAAAGAGTAAATTTAGTAAATATGAAGATATCATGAGCCAACACCTATTCTGAAGAATAACGAATGGATATTCTAAACAGTTGCAATGGGACGGATGCATTAAAAGCAGCAGTCCAAGCTGCCATTTCTTTTTTGTGTCGGCCCCCTCCCCCACCTTTAATATGTGCATCAATACAATCCACACAATAAGTAATTTGCTAAGTTGTTGATCGATCCGCAAAGATTCTGCTCGGGGGTTCACCAAATGGCTGTCAATGCGGCAGAAGAGGACCAAAGATGCAAAGTTCTGTGGGGAAGATCATGTGACCAGGCAGTCACTAGATACAATTTGTGCACTGCTAGAGTGTGGGCAGGGATCAAAAAAGGGGTGTGCCAAAGCCTGTTTCAGAAGAGGAAGGGGATGCGACTTTGTAAAATAAAATGCTGCAAGTATTTTCTCATACTACAGCACTGATGTATATCTCTAGGGTCTGCAGCTTTAAGGCAAACCATTCATGTTTAGGAGATGGCAAAGGCCAGATATCAATTTGTCACTCAAATTTTTTGTCACTCAAATTTAGGAGCAAGTCGGCCAACATTAGTCTTGTTACAGTCGACACTTGACTGAACCTATTGATATGAATCACATTATTCCAAGTATTAAAGAAATAAAGTTAGGAGCGTATTTCTATATTCAGTCAACTTTTAACATCTAAAGAATTTTTAATTCTTAAGTCGTAAAACTGTCGGGCTGATTGATGGAAAGGTGTGGGTGTGTCTTTCAATGCAGAGGTTTGGTCATAAAAATTGGCATTTGTGAATAGAAAATTAGATTTCAACTAAGGGAGTGTTCATCCTGGAGCACGTGAAATCTCAATTTCAACTCAACACCCTTTGGGAAAAGATCTGATCAATGTTAGACGGCAACGGACGTTAGATTCATGGTTTATCTTTTTTTTTAAATTTTGATGAAACGATGTATTTAATATTACTGTATGTTCTTGTAATCTCTAATCTAAGCACTATTTTTTATATTAAAAATCTGAACTTTAATAAGCAATACGTTGGGCTCTGAATGAATGGTTTGCAAGCTTTGTAGAGAGTGAATGGCATGGTCCTACACATTCTGCTAGAACAGTTTTGTTGCCTTTAAACTCTGGAAATTACATAGTTGATATTTCTTTTGGTGGTGGAAGCCTATTAATGGCTAGATTGCAACAGAGCAAGAGTAAATTTTAACTAATTTGAAGTACTTTGTGAAGGAGAAAAGGTGAGTTGGCTAGTTTAGCCATGTGTATTAACCCTGGTTGCATACGTCATGTGCTCACAATTGTGCGGGTTGTGACAGATGGTATATTGGGACGGATTGAGAGGAGATATTGTTCACTTGAGTGACCTTTGCAGAAAGTGAAAAGGTGGGTCATCTATATCGGGAGTGTGTAAACTTAATTTGCGACCCCCTGCCTGCTCCCCCCCCCTTTTCTCCGGTGGTGTCATTTGATCCTGCGGCGTTATTTGACCGAGTTGTCATCCGACACATCGCCAGAAGCCGCTGGAGAGAAGGTAAGAGACAGAGGCCTCACATGCTCCCCCAGCATTTTATTTAAATGTTTTGTGGAAGAGCAAGGGGCCTATGTAAGCGCCGTGCCCCCCCCACCCCCCAGAACATGTTGCACCCACTGATTTAGATAAGTGTATTAACCTGTGTTCCACATGCAACAATGATATTTTCTAGATACTGCCTTGTTCTACACTGAACACCACAGCTATGGAACCGATGTTGACACTTCTCAGGTTAAGCATGATATCACTCACCTCTTGCAGTGAACCTTCACCAGGTCCTGAAGGCTCAAAGAGGGCACATCCAGCTTCAGCACATGCACCATGTCCAGGTAGACACCTGCAAAGATTTCCTTCTTTGAATACAGCAGCGAGCAGATGGTAGCCATGGTGAGAGGCCACCTGTGCTGCCTGCAAGTGATGTACACACAGCATCCCACCACCACCTCTTTCTTCTGCAGTGTGACAGAGTGGTACAAGGATTGCTGCCAGGTTTTTTCGTAATAAGACACTGCAGTGTCCTCAAAGCCAGATGGCAGACCTAGGATTTTGCACAGATCCCGCACACGCTTGAGGTCTGTGGGGCACAAGAGGGAAAAAAAAAAAAGTGACCCGGGCAGCAAACCGTTCTTCAAACCAGATGTAACCCAATCTCTCCTGACTGTTCCACATATGCTGTACTCTCTCTCCTTTTATTGTTACTTGTGATTCTATACTACAGCAAGCCTCCTCTTTGGTTATACGCTGCTGCACTTTAATACACCAACATGAAATCCTATTGAATCTGCGCTTTTCCTAGTGCACTGCTTAGATGGTAAGCTCTGGCACTCCCTCTCAAATAGTTTCCATTTATAAAACTGAAGAACTAGACTCCGTGGGGCATAGGTCATTCCTGGCTGTTTTACAATACTAACAGTCTTTCAAGTTACTTACTGTAGGTTACTCTATTCCTCTCCCCCCCCCCCCCCCCGAGATAAAACCAATGGTCCATATGAACCTTCGATCTATGCCCCCTATACAATGAGTTCCATGTAGCTTAAGGCTGCAGCCCGAGTGAAGCAAAGCGGGTGCGCATAGCCAGATTATTCTAAATGCACTTGTCCAGGGTATGGGTGTGTGCACGTGACAGTGAGCTTGCTGCTTGCCGAGACAGTCAAATTTGATTTTGCTGCGTCACGTGAGTGGTTCGCCCAATGAGGGCGAACCAGCTCCGTGATGTCACGGCCGTGATCCCCGACACACCAGAGCAAAATAAGCATAGAGCTCGAGCGCGCTCTCATTCACCCTGGCCGCAGCCTAATGCATCGCTAACTATAAGAGGATAAAAGAGGAGCACCAGCCTTTATGGAACGTTGGTCATTCCAGTCTCCGTTTCTATCAGTCGGTAAGAAGTCTCATCTGTCACTGACTGTGACCCTCCCACCAGAAGGGATATGTCCCTTTGGCCTGTGCCACTATGTTGCCATCGTGTGCAGGGTACAGACTCTATGGAATAGGTCACTTGTCTGTCACGGTCACCATGTGTGGAAGGACATTTGGGAATACACAGACTTACCACGCAGCTTGGTCCTGCTCATAGACTCAGTCTCTCCTGTGCTATGTGAAAACCTCACGGCTGTTAGCAAAAGTAGAAACATGACATTATTATGGATCTGTAAAATAGCTCATCCACCAAAAAAAACCCCACAGACGGTCAATGCAGTGTTAATATTTCCCACCCAATTTTTATTTAAAAAAATATTGAACTAAAAAGCATTTACTAATTTAACAGCAACACCATTACTTCCTATCAGCCATTTTTTTCAATCCCATAAAACCATCAGATATACAAGCAGACCAATACAATGCTACATAGTCTAAAAGGGAATGGCACGAACATGGCTTTTTAAAAGCTAAAATAAATTTGAAAGAGAAGACTGCTCAGGATAAATAGTAGCATTAAAAAAAAGGTGCTACATTCAAGAGATATGGGTAAGAAAACACACAGAAAGGGAGAGAGATAAGACGTCATGTTTTACTTGAGTTAATTTATACACATTTTCAGTTGATTACTGTACAGAAATATGTGCACATTATATTGGAGATACTCTTGGGAATTCTTTTTTAAAAGCTCCCATCAACAGAACTGTTTTGAAGTGGAATGCTGCAAAATACACATTTAATGCAGAAAAGATTCGAATGCTTAAACCTGTACATGGTAAAAAGCACGCCGAGTGAGAGCAGTCTGGAAGAGTTCATCTAAAGCGTTACCTTTGTAGATCCTCGGGGAGTCATACGATTCCACTGTTCTAACACCAGCTTAAGCTTGGTGTAGTTGTGTGATAAATCTAATGGGGGCCCATTGCAAGAACATGCAGAAACTCATTCACAGAACACTAAATGTTTCTGTAAATATTTTGGTCCAGGTAAGAAAAACGAATCAGGGCACTTCGAATTTTTCAAAAGGAATTTATTGGGCCAACAAATAAAGAAAATCGGCGATTCGACTGCTATGGCAGCCTCTCAAGTGGAGTGGCATGATTAAAGTCGCTCTATAGTCCAGTATAAATAGTCCCGAGATCCCAGATGTCTAATCCTCTGCAGGTGTCTCATGCTTGTGCAGTCCTGTTCCGTCACGAAATCCCACAATGTTTCCTCTTGTGTCTGACATTCTGAACTCGCACCCGTGTCCTCCGTTCTGTTACTAAGCCGCGATCAAGATCTCTCATCAAGATGCACGGATCATCTACGTCAGCGTTTCCGGTATAGCAGATAAGATGTTAGATGACTACCAGCAGGGATTTAATACATCCTCCCATACACCATCTAACATCTTGTCATCTCTGCTATACCAAAACGCCGACGTAGATGATCCATCTTGATGAGAGGATCGGGGCTTCGCAACAAAATGGATAACAAAGGACGCGGACGAGAGATCAGGATGACACCAGACGTATCGGAAACGGCAGGATTTCGTGACGGAACAGGACTGCGCAGGCCTGAGAGTTCAGGACTATTTATACTGGACTATAGAGAGACTTTAATCATGCCACGCCATTAGAGGAAGGCTGCAGTAGCAGTCAAAACGTCTATTTATCTGTTGGCCCAACAAATTCCTTTTGAAAAATCCAAAGTGCCCTGATTAGTTTTTCTTACCTGGATCTACCCACGGATTGCAAACGCTTCTTCCCTATTCTCAGGAGCACCGGTAAAAGTATCATATATACCTATTTTTTCTGGGGTGCAGCATGTTTCTTCTATTTCGCATTGAGTTACCCGTTTGAGGCCAACACGCATTTGGATTACAACTTTGTTGTTAAATGTTAGATGCTGCTAATTAGCTTTGGCTGAAGATTAGCACTACCAATCAGATGTTTACCTGGAGTTAAGTGTTTTTTGCCACACAACCATTTCAGTTAGTGAATTAGTGGTGTACAGTGGCTGTTTTTTTTTTTTTTTTTTATATATATATAACCTATGGAAGATTTGGTTAATCTCTCATTTGGTCTTACAAATAAAGCTGAAACAAAAACATTTAATGATGATGAAATGCGTGTACATTTATACACATGCAGAAGGAAAGGCACAACCTGCAACTTGTGTATTAAAAAAAAAACATGTTTTGCAAACAACTTAATGTTATTTATCTTCTTGGAACCAATGGAACGTAGAAGTAATCCGAATTAAATAACGCGCTGTTTTTTGTGTCTTTGCTTTGGAAATAAGGATTTTTTTCATTTCACGGGGTGAATTTAAGGGTTTGGGGGAGATCACCACTTTTATAGGATTTTCACTCAACTGTCTAAAACACAGGTAGAACAGGATAAAGATAATCCTCAAAGGTGCCTCAGAGTTACATATGAAAAGTCACTGCCAATAAGGTGTACACATGTGTGAGATAAAGGCATTCAAACAAGCAACTAGCCCAACTTAGGGCACCAATTGTTGCTGTTAACTCACGGTTTTATGGGGGAGCGGTAGCGCAGGAATCCGGTGGAATCCGGTGGTTAGCAGCTCAGGAATACTCGTTGCACCGCCAACCCTTCTAGACAGAAGGTTAAGTGGGGCGGTCACCTGCTTGTCTAAAACACAGAACTCCTATTCATACCTTGCTGAAACCCTTCCTCTGCCTGTGTGGTGGCCAGCAGCCCCTCTGAGAGGATGAAGCCACACTCTGCACACACCAGCTGCTCTTGAGAGTAGTGAGCATCCTCCACGATGTCAGAGGAGCCACAATCAGGGCATCGCTTCAAGTTGGACATCTTGGGCCGTTCTGCAAATGAATAGAAAAGAAAAGAAACGTGCGCTACAAAAACCAGACAGATAACAGGAGGATCTAGAAAACAGGAACGCAAAATAAAAGTAGCTAAATTTACAAATATCCAGACAGCTTCATTGTTCCGTCTGGGATGGCAAGTTGTAATATTCTGCACCAACACTGACTGACACTGAATCCTACGGAAACAATTGCCAAATGCCCCCCAGCCAGTGCTGTTTGTCAGCATGGGACAGGCACTGTCTGTTTTATGCAGCAGCCGGCACTTGGCTTCATGTCAAAGCCGACTACAGGCTGCGCGGCCGCTAAGGAGCTTGGAGGGAGATGAGCCGCGGCTGCAGGCTGCACTGTGGAGCTCAGGGGGTTAAGGTAATAAGTTGGGATGGTGGAAGGGCACAGGCAAAGCTATGGAGCTGGAGTTCTTAGTGCTGCTGCACTTGGAAATGTGAGGATGTCAAGGGTCTCCCATTAAGGGAGGGGAGCACAGCAACTGAAGAAAAGGGTAATGTATTTGGTCCATGTGCAGATACAAATCTTTGTCTGCACATATACCAATAAATCACCCTTTTCTGCAGTTGCTGTGTTGTGCTGGTATATTGGATCACTTCAGTGATTTGTTACGGTTTATACCCCTCCCTTTACCGTGCACCACGAACACCATCTTTTTTGGCTAAATACCCTGTTAGAGAATATAGTAAGCATGCCACGCAGGTAAGTACATCTTCCTGGGTGCAAGCTGTAAATGTTGGTCTTTCTCCCTCCTAATAGAGGTAAATGAGAATTTTAATCCTCATAGAAGTATATTGGTATTTTATCTGGTAGTCTTAGGACCTGTGAACTGGGTCTGCCTTGTCATGGCTCACAGGCTTACAATGCTTTGGCCAAAGAGTTAAACTAAATGACCCTTTTTCAAGAGAATATATAAGTATTTCACTGCGTATTTTTGTCATATTGGATGTAGCATTGGGCTTCTCTGTCGCTTGTTGTAAATAAAGTGGTGGAAATAAACAGGTAACAGGCACCCTACATTCATAGAAAAAAAAATATATATGAAAATGTATTGACTCGTAGCCACAATAGGCTCTACTGTGCCCACTTGCTAAAACGTAGATACGAGTCAATACATTTTTTCTTGAGAAAGGATGATGTTAGAGCCAAAATGTTCAAAGCAAAAAAAAAGTGTTTGTTTCAAGTGCCGGTCCTTGCCTCTATTTTGTTTGCATCTTTCTTGCATGGTATGCACCCGTGTACACAGACACAAACAATTGCCCCTGCAGCAAAAAAAAAAAAAAAAAAATTGCCAGTGATGGACATGTGTTACATGGGGAAACATCTATATGCCCCACACACCTCAGAAGTGTGTTCAAAGGTAATGTTATTTTGTTTGCTCTTGCAAAATGTATTAAACACGTTACTCCCTTGGGTGTCGCAATGACGTCAAAACAGCCAGCACGCTGGAGGCCCTTGTCACTTTAGTGGTCATTCCTAGGGAGAGATGACTGGGAGATGGGAGCGTGGCGACCATGTGATCGCTACACAAGTCGCCCTGCATTGAAGGGGTTAATCCAGCATCTTCTATGTGACATTTAGACAGTCATTTTTGATGTGCACAGCAAGGTGGTAGGTGTTGGTTACGGTTACCATTCAAAAAAATAAAAATGGACACCAAACCAGGACAACCGTCGCGCACGTGAGGATGGAAATCCTGGATGTTTTTATATATTTAAAAAAAGTTCCTCCCGGACGGCGACCTTAATTCTATAAGTCGGCCATATCCAGGACAATACGGACGTATGGTAACCCTAGCGTTGGTATTAGAGGGTCTGACTGTGACAGGACCACTACTTTCACATTCAGTAAATAAAAATAGCACTTGTGGAGCATTTGCAGGTCCCAAGCGGAGCTGCCGCCCGGCCTGGCACACACAAGGCAGCTACCTCTGGTTTCCAGGCCCATCTGGCAGCGAAGGGACCACTAAACTAGGCTGCCTCCTCACCCAATGAGTGCACCGTGGCATTAGGCGCCGCTAATACATGATACCCGCAGCAGATGACGTCACACTCCTCAGTGCCTTTTTGCTTTTAGCCCCGCGCTGCTAAAGCTACTGCAATACCCACAGTGAGGCGCGGGCACCCCGCGGGCAAAAGGTCAGCGGTCTCTTCTCATACCATTCACCGCCGTCACCAAGGTAACGCCGCGGCCCGGGAGCTCCTCTCTGCTGGCACCAGTCTCCGAAGGTACTTCCGCCCAGTCAGGAGATAGAGCGGTTTCACATTCCGGAACGTCACTTCCGCTGGGGGGCAGCTCGTACTGCTCCATGAGGAAGTAAAGGAGTGTTCAGTGCCGGCTGGGCCTGAGCTTATATCGTATTAACCTCTCAGCTGCTGGAGGGGTTAGTAATAGTAATGCAGGCGAAGGATGAGCCTCATTCACATAGGGGGCCTGAAATAAAATTATATATATGTGTGTGTACACGGTGTGGGAGTAACTGAGATGATTTCTTTTGTAAGGTAACATTTTCATCTGATTTTAGAGAGCCTTTTATAGGTGGTATTCATTAAACGACATAATGAATAAAACACACTTTGCGTCATAATCGCACCTATTGCCCTATAGCAGTTTATTGAATAACCCCGTAGTGTACACAAATTGAGTGCCAGTGGGTGGCACTGCTGTCAAAGGCATTACTATGAACTAATGATTTACTTGGAAGAATATTATTATTAATACTATGATGTGAAATGCTATTAAATACTTTCTCTAAAGAATTGATTTTCTTAGCTAATGAGCCAATCTGTGTTAATGTTGTAATATTTTGTGTAGGTTTTATTTTTATTGTCTTTTGCATCTACTGTACAGCACCTTAGAAATAAATGATAATAAAAAGACACATTCGTGAAGCTGGGCCTATATGCGTTTACATGTGATGGGTGCTACGCTTTACCACTCTATAACTACAATTTAAATGAAAGGGAGTGAAGGCATGCGTAAAGCTTATAACTCTTTAGTTGAATATGGGGCATTGTGTGCTACAATACAAACCAAGTTATTAGCAGAAATTAACAGAGGAAACATTAAGGATGTCTTCTTTCTACCCCCTTTGTATCTAAAGCTCTCTCCCGCCTTAAACCTTTCTCACTTTCTGCCACACACCTCTGGAATGCCCTTCCCCTCAATACCCGACTAGCCCCCTCGCTATCCACCTTTAAGACTCACCTTAAGACATATCTGCTTAAAGAAGCATTTGAGTAGCACTGGATAATCATGGACACATGACACATAAAGCTTGGCCCCCTGCAGACGCACTTACTAGTATTCCCTCCTACTGTCTCTGTACATTCTCCCTACCTACCAATTAGATTGTAAGCTCCTCGGAGCAGGGACTCCTTCCTTAATGTAACTTTTACAGTATGTCTGAAGCACTTATTCCCATGATCTGTTATTTATATTATTTGTTATTTATATGATATGTATTACTACTGTGAAGCGCTATGTACATTTATGGTGCTATATAAATAAAGACATACAATATAATACATCATCAGAGTGGAAATAACGGTTCATCACCCACGTTGTTCTAACCCAGACAGCAGCTATGTTCAGAGGACCTTCCTCGCACTTAAAAAGAATGCATGACTGTGGAGAAAAAAAAACCTTTAAAAGGCAAGGAGAATATTTTGCCAAATATATTGCACCTTCATGATGACGAAACTCCAGCAGCGACCGAGTACCACCAGACCTTCGGGATCGCAACCATGTGTTCACTTGGGTAGTGATTACTTGGTTGCTGGCCAGCCCCAGGATGACTGAAATGGAGAAGAGTGGCACGACCCCTCTAGAAATCGAGCAAGTATGACGTTTCCTGAACTTGATAAGGGCTCTGTGAAGGTTAAATCAATAAATATCTTACGTTTTAATAGTTTAGCGAGGCAGTTCTTGTTTAAACAGGTTTCATGCAAGCAAATATGATGATGCTAGTTTGTCTGAGGGAAATTGTTACATTGCAGCCTGTGCCCTCAATTTTAGGACATCGTCTATGTACCCATTGACTATAAAACAAAGCACTCTTCTATACAACAGGTGGAGAAATGCCTCTCTCTCTCTCTCTCTCTGTCTCCCTGCCTCTCTCTTTCCCTCTTTCTCTCTCTTTTCTACTCTCTCCCTCTCCAGCAAAAGCCCTATTTTAGGGTCTGAATTGGAGTAAGACCAAGTTTAGCTATGAGCTAAATAAAGTAACGTTAAGTCCCTGTGTTAAACTTAAACTATTAGACTATTGTGGATACGCAATGTTAGGGGCACACCAGGTTTACATATCTTTTGCATGTCTGTGTGGCTAACGGACGTTATACTGAGGGTTCCGTTTTTTCGGTGTTTATTTATTTGTAAAATCTGTGGGGTTTCATTTTTTCGGGTGTTTTCATTTCAATCGAAAAATGTGTGTTTATCGGTGTTAACAATGAAAAAATATTGACAAATGTAGATTTGGTGTTAACCAGTGCACTTAATTTTAGTTTCCATACTCCCCTTGTGTTGTCTTTATCTTCTATCTGTGGCTGGGCTGAGGTGGAACTCTTAGGAAATTATGCTTAATTTTGGGGTTTTTACTAGAAGCGCCAGATGACCAATCAGCAGTGTTTTTCCAGCTAGCACCTATAACTGGAATCCCTAGTTATAGTTTAATGCTATGCCCATTCAGGAGAAAACATGACTGCACCATATGCTATTGTCATTTGAATATCTGCGGTGAGGCTTAATGTGTTAAGTTAGGTTAACGTTACGTGAAGTCCCTCACTGAGTTTTGTGGATCTGAGACTTTATTTCCTCTCACATCTTTAGTTTTGGGTGTGAAACACTGCAACATAATTAGGGATTCCGGTTTTAGGTTTTAACTGGAAAATAAAACCCTGACAGATCATCTTCCACTTTCGGTTAAAAACAACACAAACTGGAAAAGAAGCATCCTTTCCTATTAATTTCCACCTCTTGCGGCAGCCCATCCACAGGTAGGAGACAAAAGGTGTCATGGGGGAGGATGGAAACTAAAAAAAAAGGTACACCGGTAAACACTAAATTCAAATAAATGCGAATCAATTTGTTTTCATTGTTAACACTGATAAACACTGATTTTTAAAAAAATATATATTTTTTTTAGTAAAATTATAACACTGGGGGGAAAAAAACTCCAAAAAAACACATATTTCCCGAAAAAAATAAACACGGGAAAACAGAATCCCTAAACATAATATAACAAAAAAAAAATGACAACATTACCATACCATAGAGGAAGGGTGATCCAATTGGTCTCTAGTTTTGGAATTTTGCAGGAATATTTTTGATGACTGAGTTACAGTACCCATTATGTCTAATGAATAAACGCAGCAATAATGCTGAAGGAATTTTAACAGTGAGGCAAAGTGAGATAGAATCCTCCTTCTCTTTGCATATCCTCCTTCGCGTGATTGCTTCCTTAACTGCATTTTCCCTGGTGGAAAAAAGAGCATTTCCTCCTCCCTGAAAGGTCACTGGTTCAGAATACAAAATGCCAAGCAGCTGCTTCTGCCAATGGAATGGTTGAAAGATGATGATGCTCAAACTCTGTGATACCTTCTAACTTTGGTAATAATAATGTAGTCAATAATTTAGATCAACAGGGGATCAACAGGTTGATACATTAACATAAACGGACATGCTCAAATTCACTCTCTTTGAGGTAATTTGTTGAAAAAGAGCACACAATTGTAAAGGTTAATTTTTCGAGGCCCACTTCTCTTCCCTCTCCCACTTTAGACTTAACTAAAAATGACCATGCAACACCTTGATAGAGGTAAAGGCCACAGCGTTTATTAATTACAAAACCAGACACATAATTTATAACATTTAAACCAAAACCTGTGGGTAGAGTGAGTGCAGATTAGAGCCCTGGATAAGGGGGGAGTAGGTATGGGCTGGGGGACGGAGGGGGGAAGAGTAGGTACAGTATGGTCCCAGGAGCTGGGGGTGGAGTAGGTAAGGTCATTGGAGGAAGGTGGAGTAGGTAATTAGGTATGGGCCAGGAGGGGGGGGGATTATTGGTGTTGGGGACGGAGAGTAGGGGTATAAGCCTGGGGAGGGAGAGTAGGTATGGTCCTGGGGGGGAGCCCAGAGGAGGGCATGATACCACGTGGGTCTATCTGCTGCCCAATGAGGGGACCTGCAGACGGACCAGCTGGAGGAAGAGATCCATGTGCTGGAGGAGGATGCCCATGTCCTGGAGGGGAGGCCCATGTACTGGGGGGATAGATTCATGTGCTGGAGGGGGAGGCCCATGTGCTAGAGGGGGGGGCCCATGTCCTTGAGGGGGAGGCCCATGTACTGGAGGGATAGATTCATGTGCTGGAGGGGGAGGCCCTAGTGCTGGAGGGAGAGGCTCATGTCCTGGAGGGGGGCCCATGTACTGGGGGGATAGATTCATGTGCTGGAGGAGGAGGCCCATGTGCTGGAGGTTGCGGTCCATGTCCTGGAGGGGGAGGCCCATGTACTGGGGGATAGATTCATGTGCTGGTTGGGGAGGCCCATGTGCTGGAGGAAGAGGTCCATGTACTTGAGGGAGAGGTCCAGTTGCTGGAGGGAGAGGTGGGCCCACCCAGTTGATGGAGGGAGAGGCGGGCCCACCCAGTTGCTGGAGGGAGAGGCAGGCCCACCTAGTTGCTGGCAGCAGGACCCCCCACAGCAGCCGAGCCCGGGATATTCATCCCGGCTGTCCCCTCATTGTTAGCTCTGATAAACACTGATATTTTTTTTTATAGTAAAATGGAAACTAGAAAACCTCTCAAAAGAAACACTGATTTCCCCAAAAAATGAACACGGGAAAACAGAATCGCTAAACATAATATAACTGTAGCCAGGTCCCCCCTCGCGTGTAGCCAGGCCCCCCTCGCGCACTCACCCCCCTTCTGTTGTCCCGCGAGCCGTGCGTTGCTAGGGACGCGAGCGGCATCGGAATCCCTGGTAGCTAGGGACGCGAGCGGGCCGGTTGCCGGGGACGCGATCGGGCCGTCGCTAAGGCCGCGATCGCGTTGCCACCGGCCCGGCGGCTCGGGAAGCAGGGCGCCGCATACACAGGGCTGTTGCGCATGCGCAATGGCAGTGCACAGCGCGGGAGGCTCAGACAGCTCGCGCATGCGCGAGAATAGACTGCCAGCCCCCAGGGTGCTTAGGGGCAGAGACACCTGACGCCAGGGAGCCAATCAGAAGGCCGGATTCCCCTGCTCCCAGTTAGATACATTTCGCGGGGTTTTGCAGCTACGCAGGCACTCAGGATCCGGACCAGCTAGGGGTAAGAGGTGGATGCAGGGGTCAGTGACCCTCTGCATAGGCCAGCAGCCCCCAAGGTCCCAGTTAGGTCCTGAGTCACCTAATAGCTTGTGGAGCTTAGGGACAGGCCCTAGATAGGGACACTGCCCCATTATTTGGTCAAGTAGTCAGGGACACAGAGCGGAAGCCGTGCGGCCCTGCGAGGTGGGTTCTGGGCTCAGAACACCACCAAAGACTCTAACACCAGGAGAGACATTGTTCGCGCTGGACTTTCAACCCACGCGGTGTGGAGTGATTTCCAAGCCCTTCAACAACGAATCAACACACACAACCCCCCCCACCCCCCAAATTCCTGCAGGTCAGGCTAGCGCTCATGCTCCCCCCCCACCCCCCAAATTCCTGCAGGTCAGGCTAGCGCTCATGCTCAGACAGTTGGTGACATCACAGCTCTCAAGCATGAGCGTGGGTCACTGCAGCCTAAGGCCGTGATTATACCAAAAATGCGCACGGAGTTACCAACACAAATAGTATGCATCCCAGCAAAGCGCTTACCTACCGTGACGGTCGCACTGCTTGCCACTGCAATGCTCTTGGACCCAGATATCCCAGATGCATTACTGTGACTGTGTGCAAATTATGCGACATTAAAGATTTCTGTGTGTTTTGCCTTTCCTGGGGTGCTGGGACCGGGAGATTTCTAGGCTGTAAGTTTCAGGGTGGGTTTGTCGGAGAAAGTCTTTACAGAATGTGGCTATGTATCGGGGGTCCAGAGTTATGGGATACCCCAGGAGTTGGATCGGGAACTGAGTGAGATTCTCGGATGCAGCCAAGCACATTACCCAAGGCAAACTCTGACTCTGAAAGCACTATTGCGACTCACCGCCAGGATTCCTGCTGCAGCATCTTCCAGACAAGGTAACCGGGCATGAAGGGGTTAATGTATACCTGCGATCACCCACGGGGTCCCTAGTAGACAGAGGGGTCCCTAGTATAAAGATTGGTACCCAGATACATGTCCAGATACCCTGCACCTAGTATAGGGGTTCAGGGGGGCACTTCAGGTAAGTGATAAAGCTGAGAGTGGTTCGTGTGTGTAACAGTTTTAAAAGTTATTTTTCTAAAGTGTGCCAAGTATGATGCTAGTGAGGGTAGTGTGACGGTAAGGGGGAACCCTGGCCACTAATAAAGGTATTTGGCCCGGCTGGGTGCCCCTGAGCCATATTGGGGAATTGTAGATTGTCAGCTCTGCAACCCCAGTAATGGCAAAAACACTGTGATTTCAATAAAAATGTATGTGTGTCTCCCACCAGGTATAAGGTGGCGAGACTAATGGGATTTCTAAAAGAAATGTATAACTGTGGCAGTGTTTTCCTGTAACCACATAAAGGAAAAAATGGTTTTAAAACCCAGCGCTTGGCAGCATAAGCAAGCGTCTTTTAGCTAACGTTCGCTAGGACGCTCCTAGAGCGCTGAGATTTGCTGTGGGTTAAATCATGAAAAACCATCTAACGTAATTTTTATAATTCATAAAAATTGATGAATTAAAGTCCCCCTATTTTAATTGTACCAATATGTTAGGCATATAGGGGTTTCCACCTAACACGCCAGAAACAGAGAAAACACTTTATTTGTAATCACTGTTAGAAATTTATGGCAGGAAATTCCTGCAAGGTAACGGCGCATATTCAGCCCCGGACTTCTAAAGCATCCCGCTGTCTCGATGCCACGATGTCTGGAAACAGTCCGGAGTTGAAAGGCGCCGACGTACTAAGGTGTGAAGTGGGGAGGTGTAACACAATTATCCCCATCTTAGTAAATGCCTGGGCAAATGGGCCAGATGTCCAGTCAGCTCAGACAAAATGTCGCCAGGTAAGGAGGCCGGGTCTGGTATGCTAAGCGGCAAAGGTGTGAGGTTCGCGCATGCACTTAGCAAACTAAGAAGCCCTCTGCCAGGTTTTGCAAAGTATTGGCAACTCCAGATAGGTGGGGAATATTATTCCCACGGAGTAGATTGGCTGCACAGGTTAAGTATAGGACTGTTTAATGTATAAGAAACCCTGCAGCCCATCGGGAACCAGATTCATCATGTAACAAGATTCATATCGTAACAACGATTCGTAACAAGCTTCAGTAGTTCGTAAGAACTAAGGTTCCCAGATCCAATACCACAGCGACAGAACGCAGGAAGCAGCTCTGGCGGAGTAACAGCGGTTGGGAGCGGCACCACTGACTGAGGACTGTTTCCAGCTCAATTTGCGCACAACTCACGCTCCTGAGAAATTGTACCTAGATACTTTATTTCCAAAGATTTCGTTTTGGGAACAAGATTTTTCATTTGCCCCGTCCCAGTAAGTGTATTTTTAGTGTAATTGTAAACTAATGTGTGTATGTTCTTTTCTGTAAATAAATCACAATTTATTTTATCTCTTTGCTTTGCTCACTCAAATGATCCGGGTATTAAGGTGTTAAAAGTGCTGGTCACCCATGACAGTTAGGTACTATATACATTCACTCCATCCCTGACACCAGAACAGAGACATATATTTTCGCACACATGACAGGACACAGTATATTTTATTAAAGGATTATATTTAATAGGTATATGTACTTGTAGTGAAAAAAAGAAGTAGAACAGTGCGCAACCAAAAAAAACCAAATTGTGATAATAGAACAGTGTCTAATAGTGAATACAAGTGATTAACTTTACCCTCCTTGATAATTTGTGAGAAACAATAAAATCAAGCACAACCCTAATGTGGAAGTGATAAAATTACGTGACCATACATATCCGTTGGTGGGTTTGCGTATGCTGCTGGATATACGGAGTGGCTCAAACACTCCCAAAAGCTAGAAACAAAAGACAAAAAACAAGCGCAAAATGCAATAGTGAAGTATATCAAAAACTTTTTAAGTGTTTAAAAGGGTAATAAAACTGCGTACATCAAAGGATTAGAACATAAGCATTTCGTGTATCAATACACAAGTTACCACACGGCTGTCGGCAGGATAGGCGATGGTGGAGAAACCCTCAGGTAAGTGTACTTCTGCACTCTCCAGGTATCAATTGGCTCCGTTGCTGTAATCAGTCACCGGCATGCAGATCATCTCACGGCTGTTGTTGTTGCACCTCCGTAGCCCCTTCAGAGCCCAGTGTATCCTAATGATTAGGACAATAGATATTAAGAAAAATAATGATTTTTAAACTTTATAAAACAATACTAACTAAGTTCATGGCGAGACTAGGTCTATTAACCCTTTTTATACTGGGATCATTGATTGAGCAAGCAGGTGATAAAATAAATTGTAATTTATTCCGGGAAAAGACTACACACATGTAAACACAATTTACAGGGTTAACCACACTTACTGGGAATGGGGCTATCGAATAAAATCTATACCTTAAACGAAATTCACAAAAATGACCTCTGTAGGAGCCCTTTTTCTTACCGGTAGGATACTCACGGAAGTCCTGGAACTGATTTCGGCATGCAATGCAGACGCGACCGCTACGTTCTCAAAAGCAGGATTAAGAAACTTTTCTGAGTTGAAAATCAAGTACAGAGCATCTTTGAAGTTGCCGCTGGTGATTTGGCGCTAAGAATTCGCACAAAAAAACCCTACAGACCAGCGCCTAAAGAGTCCAAAGGGAATAGTTATAGTCCATGGTATTGAAGTCTCAAAAGGTGGATGTCAGCTCTTTTCACTTTCCAGCTCCACAGCAAGTTGTTATTCCATGCATGTAATGCAAAGAAAGAGAGACAAAAAGAAAACACATAGTGCAACACGTAAATGAAATAAAACATACAGGACCAAAACAGGACAGGACAAACACTAGACAAACACAAGCAAGGCTGACTAATAAAAACAGTTAATTAACACACAATAAAATAAATAAAGACTACTTGCAGATGTGGGATCCGGTGGTAAAAACCGGAATCCTACTTGCAGAACTGCCACAGGACACACGCTGAGATATTAGAGGATAGTGATCGAATACAGCTTCAGGTACACACGTGACATCAGGGGTTGCTCCAAATGGTATCCTTTACTCCGCGACCGGAGTGCCATCATTGGGTCACTGGGAATAGATCTGGAGCTCTCCAGGGCTGTCTGTCACTCCGTAGCGCGAAACACGTCACCAAGGGGGGTTAAAACACCGAACCCCCTTCTCTGTGATGTGATACTGCAATCACGCCTCCCCTTCCTGCAAGTCCTCTGCTTAGTCAGAATATAACTCTAAACAAACTGCCAACCCTTTATGGGTTCAGTGTCTCCTTCACCAACATTACAGCCTATCAGAGTGTGTAAATTTCCCTGTCAGCCAATCACCAATTTGCAGGTATTGTAAAGCCGGGCAGGCACCTTTTCTCAGTCTGATAAAGGGCATGCGCCAACCGGCACCTCTGCTCTTTGCACAGTGGGCCCACCACTGTCCAGGTCCACAGAGTCTGGGTTCTGGCAAATGGTGGCCGGATAGCCCTGTGTTAGCCAGGATGTGGGCTACCAAGCAGTACTGCATTACCCTACCTGTTCTAACACCTTGGCACTCCTGAGGCTTTCAAGTCAGGACTCCACATAGACCCATAGGACCAAGCTGTAGCCACTGGTCTGCTTGGAATTCATGACTTGGAAATCCCACAGTTAATATACAGGTTACAAGTACAATAAAAGACAAAAAACAAGCGCAAAACGCAATAGTGAAGTATATCAAAACTTTTTAAGTGTTTAAAAGGGTAATAAATCTGCGTACATCAAAGGATTAGAACATAAGCATTTCGTGTATCAATACACAAGTTACCACACGGCTGTCGCAGGATTGGCGATGGTGGAGAAACCCTCAGGTAAGTGAACTTCTGCACTCTCCAGGTATCAATTGGCTCCGTTGCTGTAATCGGTCACCGGCATGCAGATCATCTCACGGCTGTTGTTGTTGCACCTCCGTAGGCAACAGAGAATCCTTTGCGTAAACAATGCCTACATTCCCCTCCCCCAAATCACCAGCACTCATACATGTTACATGCTGACATGTAGTGAGTGCTGGTGATTGGGGGAGGGGGAATGAGGCATTGTTTAACGCAAAGGATTTCTGTGAACCGGCATGCAGATCATCTCACGGCTGTTGTTGTTGCACCTCCGTAGTCAACAGAGAATCCTTTGCGTTAAACAATGCCTACATTCCCCCTCCCCCAAATCACCAGCACTCATACATACATGTCAGCATGTATACATGTATGAGTGCTGGTGATTTGGGGGAGGGGGAATGTAGGCATTGTTTAACGCAAAGGATTCTCTGTTGTAATCAAGACATACACTACAATAAATAAAAGGGTATTTCGTTAAATAAACATCCTGACGCAGCCACTCTTCACTGCAATTAGCGTAAACTCTGCACTATATTTTGGCTGATTGTATCTATCCATTGAATCCCGGGCTTCAGCTTGACGTAACGACGTCGTCAGAGGAGCGACAGAGCAGACCCGTCAAACGAAACAGAGAGAGAGCACAAACAATACATTAGCCGCCGGTAATACTGCATTGCGCAGTATAGTAAGCTTCAACGCGATCTAGTGAGCCTAACCACAGCTGTGGTCAGAGCGAGTAGTGATGACAAGATCAATCATACATCAAAGCGGTAGCAAAGACACCCTTAGTGATTATGATGTACACAGACCAAGCAGACCCACCACCTGACGTCACCACATCGCTTATAGCGTACCTTTAGGCCCACAGCGCGCGTTCTAGTGCCCAGGAAGAGCACACACACAGCCAGAGAGGAGACCAACAGATACGACTACGCCGAACAACCCAACTACGACTCGAGGTGAGTAATACAACGTCACACCAACATAGAGAGAGGATGATCACGCCTTAAATGCCGCTAAAAAGCCAAAGGACGAAAGGATTTTCAATATTCTACGCTTTTGACTACAGCGGCGATCGCGGGCGACCAGGTCAAATCTGAATTTGCTTCACAGAGGCTGACATCACATTAGAGGCGCAGCCGATTAAAATGAAACGTAAGATGCTCCCTCACGAGGTACTTCGAAGAACACAAAAATCACGTCCTGTCTCATTCTTGCTTGAAATATAAGTGCCACCGCGGTAGAGCCACGACCACAAATCACGCAGTTTTTTACACAATGCGAAAGCGACTACAATACCGCCCTGGCAACTAATAAGCGGCCTTAAGGACCTAAGCGGCCAACGGTGCAAAAAGAGAAAGCGGCAGAATGACGCTTGGCGACGAATCGAAAAAACTCAATGTTAATTCTAGTCACCCGGCCTGTCCAAAATGCTCAAGTTCATCGGGAAAATACAAGAAGAGGGAAAAACTCACACTGAAATTTCCCAACAACCTGTCAACACGCAATCACACACACACCCACAAAACCACCCCGAGCCCCACCCCCAAACCCCCATCCGAACAAGAACCCACAGCAAACCCCCCCCCACCAAACCCAGGACCCCCACAAATAGTTCCTTTCATTCATTCTCTCTCTCATATCTTCATCTATAGTGGGAAAGCAATTTTATTTTCCCAAAACACTCCATCACCATCTCTCAATGCATTACCTATTACTAGAGGTTCACAAGCACTGCACTGCCTTAGAGGCCGTGATTCTAAAACAGAAACCACAAATTTCGCACGGAGTATACTCAACACCGACTAGTATGCATACAATCCCATCAACAGCGCTTCCTCACCGTAGAACGGGTCTGACACTGATCTAACTAAGCCACTAGCAATGACTATCATATAAAGGAACGCCAGTAATCCACAAGATGCTTACTGTGACATGGGGTGCAATTTTGGAACATTAAGATTTCATGTATGGTTTTTTGTGAAGGCCCTTATCCTGGGTGTGGGCCACAACAAGGGAGATTTCATAGAGCTTAGATAAGTTTCAGGTGGGTTTGCCATGGTCATGAGCAAGTCTTTACATAAATGTTTTAATGTCCTCACGTCATTCGGGTGGGTCCCGAAAAGTTATTGGAACCGCCAGTAGTTGGCATCAGCGGGCGAAGATACGAATAGAAGTGAAAATTAATTCCTCGTGAAACCATGACAAGACCAAGCACTTACCCAAGAAGGCCAACATCTGACTCTCATTACCATGCACTAGTTGCGACTACAACACACAGACACCCACCAGGATTCCTGCTGCACATCTTCCAGACAAAGGTAACCGGCATGAAGGGTTAATGTATACCTGCGATCACCCACGGGGTCCCAGTAGACAAGGGGTCCCTAGTATAAAGATTGGTACCCAGATACATTCCAATACCCTGCACCCTAGTATAGGGTTCAGGGGGCACTTCAGTAGTATAAAGCTGAGAGTGGTTCTGTGTGTGTAACATTTTAAGTTATTTTTCTAAAGTGTGCCAAGTATGATTGCTGAGTGAGGGTAGTGTGTGACGGTAAGGGGGAACCCTGGCCACTAATAAAGGTATTTGGCCCGCTGGTGCCCCTGAGCCATATTGGGGAATTGTAGATTGTCAGCTCTGCAACCCCAGTAATGCAAAAACACTGTGATTTCAATAAAATGTTGTGGTGTCTCCACCGGTATAAGGTGGCGAGCACTAATGGGATTTCTAAAAGAATGATACCTGTGGCAGTGTTTTCCTGTAACCACATAAGAAAAAATGGTTTTAAAAACCCAGCGTTTGCAGCATAAGCAAGCGTCTTTTCTAACGTTCGCTAGAACGCTCCAGAGCGCTGAGATTTGCTGTGGGTTAATCATGAAAAACCATCTACGTAATTTTATAATTCATAAAATTGATGAATTAAAGTCCCCCTATTTTAATTGTAACCATATTTAGGCAATATAGGGTTTCCACCTAACACGCCGCAGAAACAGAAAAACTTTATTTGTAATCACTGTTAGAAATTTATGGCAAGAATTCCTGCAAGTGTAACGGGCATATTCAGCCCCGACTTCTAAGCATCCCGCTGTCTCGATGCCACGTGTCGTGAAACAGTCCGGAGGTTGAAAGGCGCCGACGTACTAAGGTGATGAAGTGGGAGGTGTACACAATTATCCCCATCTTAGTAATTGCCTGGGCAATGGGCCAGATTGTCCAGTCAGCTCAGACAAATGTCGCCAGGTTAAGAGGGCCGGGTCTGGTATGCTAAGCGGCAAAGGTGTGAGGTTCGCGCATGCACTTAGAAACTAAGAAGCCCTCTGCCAGGTTTTGCAAGTATTTGGCAACTCCAGATAGGTGGGAATATTATTCCCCCGAGGTAGATTGGCTGCACGGTTAGTATAGACTGTTTAATGTATAAAACCTGCAGCCCATCGGGAACCAGATTCATCATGTAACAAGATTCATATCGTAACAACATTCGTAACAAGCTTCAGTAGTTCGTAAGAACTAAGGTTCCCAGATCCAATACCACAGCGACAGAACCAGGAAGCACTCTGGCGGAGTAACAACAGCGTTTGGGAGCGGCACCACTGACTGAGGACTGTTTCCAGCTCAATTTGCGCACAACTCACGCTCCTGAGAAATTGTACCTAGATACTTTATTTTCCAAAGATTTCGTTTGGGAACAAGATTTTTCATTTGCCCCGTCCCTAAGTTGTATTTTTTAGTGAAATTGTAAACTAATTGTGTGTTGTTCTTTCTGTAAATAATCACAATTTATTTTATCTCTTTGCTTGTGCTCACTCAAATGATCCGGGTATTAAGGTTTAAAATGCTGGTCACCCATGACAGTTAGGTACTATATACATTCACTCCATCCCGCTGACACCAGAACGGACATATATTTTCGCACACATGACAGGACCAGTATATTTTATTAAAGGATTAATTTAATAGGTATATGTACTTGTAGTGAAAAAGAAGTAGAACTGCGCAACCAAAAAAAAACCAAATTGTGATAATAGAACAGTGTCTAATAGTGAATACAAGTGATTACCTTTACCTCCTTGTAATTTGTGAGAACAATAAATCAAGCACAACCCTAATGTGGAAGTGATAAATTACGTGACCATACATACCGTTGGTGGTTTGCGTACTGTGCGTGCTGGATTACGAGTGCCTCAAACCTCCCAAAAGCTAGAAACAAAAGACAAAAAACAAGCGCAAAATGCAATAGTGAAGTAAATCAAAAACTTTTTAAGTGTTTAAAAGGTAATAAACTGCTACACAAAGGATTAGAACATAACATTTCGTGTATCATACACCAAGTTACCACACGCTGTCGCGCAGGAAGGCGATGGTGGAGAAACCCTCAGGTAAGTTACTTCTGCCACTCTCAGGTATCATTGGCTCGTTGCTGTAATCAGTCCACGGCATGCAGATCACTCACGCGGTTGTTGTTGCACCTCCGTAGTCAACAGAGAATCCTTGCGTTAACACAATTCCTACATTCCCTCCCCTCCCAACACATCATTTCCCCCCTTCACCCACACAATCAACAATGCCTACATTCCCCCTCCCCCAAATCACCAGCACTCATACATACATGTCAGCATGTATACATGTATGAGTGCTGGTGATTTGGGGGAGGGGGAATGTAGGCATTGTTTAACGCAAAGGATTCTCTGTTGCCTACGGAGGTGCAACAACAACAGCCGTGAGATGATCTGCATGCCGGTGCGACTCAGGTCAGGATTGGTTCAGGGGCTGTCACATGAGGCGACAGCCTATGAAAAATGAAATATTCCCGGCTTCAAAAAATCGTGTCGCAGTCGTGCTTAATATAAGTGCACGCGGTGGCGACAATGCATTTGTTTTCGGGCGACGTCGCCGGCACTATAAGCACGGCCTTAGGCTGCGGCCACGGTGCAGCGGCATGCGCTTGGCGCGATCGAATCAATGTTATTCGATGCGCATGTCCACAATGCTCAGTGCTTGGGAAGACAGGGAAAATTGATTTCCAAGCCCTTCAACAACGAATCAACACACACAACCCCCCCCACCCCCCAAATTCCTGCAGGTCAGGCTAGCGCTCATGCTCAGACAGTTGGTGACATCACAGCTCTCAAGCATGAGCGTGGGTCACTGAGCCTAAGGCCGTGATATACCAAAATGCGACGGAGTTACCAACACAAATGTATGCATCCCAGCAAAGCGCTTACCTACCGTGACGGTCGCACTGACTTGCCCCTGCAATGCTCTTGGACCCAGATATCCCAGATGTTACTGTGACTGTGTGCAAATTATGCGGACATTAAAGATTTCGGTTGTGTTTTGCCTTCACTGGGGTGCTGGGACCGGGAGATTTCTAGGCTTGTAAGTTTCAGGGTGGGTTTGTCGAGAAAGTCTTTACAGAAGTGGCTATGTATCGGGGGTCCAAGTTATGGATACCCCAGGAGTTGGATCGGGAACTGAGTGAGATTCCGGATGCAGCCAAGCACATTACCCAAGGCAAACTCTTGACTCTGAAAGCACTATTTCGACTCACGCCAGGATTCCTGCTGCAGCATCTTCCAGACAAAGGTAACCGGGCATGAAGGGGTTAATGTATACCTGCGATCACCCAGGGGTCCCTAGTAGACAGGGGGTCCCTAGTATAAAGATTGGTACCCAGATACATGTCCAGATACCCTGCACCTAGTATAGGGTTCAGGGGGGCACTTCAGGTAGTGATAAAGCTGAGAGTGGTTCGTGTGTGTAACAGTTTTAAAGTTATTTTTCTAAAGAGTGCCAAGTATGATGCGAGGGGTAGTGTGTGACGGTAAGGGGGAACCCTGGCCACTAATAAAGGTATTTGGCCGGCTGGTTGCCCCGAGCCATATTGGGGAATTGTAGATTGTCAGCTCTGCAACCCCAGTAATGGCAAAAACACTGTGATTTCATAAAAATGTAGTGTGTCCCACCAGGTATAAGGTGGCGAGACTAATGGGATTTCTAAAAGAAATGTATAACTGTGGCAGTGTTTTCCTGTAACCACATAAAGGAAAAAATGGTTTTAAACCCAGCGCTTGGCAGCATAAGCAAGCGTCTTTTAGCTAACGTTCGCTAGGACGCTCCTAGAGCGCTGAGATTTGCTGGGGTTAAATCATGAAAAACCATCTACGTAATTTTTTATAATTCATAAAAATTGATGAATTAAAGTCCCCCTATTTTAATTGTACAATATTTAGGCATATAGGGGTTTCCACCTAACACGCCAGAAACAGAGAAAACACTTTATTTGTAATCACTGTTAGAAATTTATGGCAGGAAATTCCCAAGGTAACGGCGCATATTCAGCCCCGGACTTCTAAGCATCCCCTGTCTCGATGCCACGATGTCTGGAAACAGTCCGGAAGTTGAAAGGCGCCGACGTACTAAGGTGTGAAGTGGGGAGGTGTAACACAATTATCCCCATCTAGTAAATGCCTGGGCAAATGGGCCAGATGTCCAGTCAGCTCAGACAAATGTCGCCAGGTAAGAGGCCGGGTCTGTATGCTAAGCGGCAAAGGTGTGAGGTTCGCGCATGCACTTAGCAAATAAGAAGCCCTCTGCCAGGTTTTGCAAAGTATTGGCAACTCCAGATAGGTGGGAATATTATTCCCACGAGTAGATTGGCTGCACAGGTTAAGTAGTAGGACTGTTTAATGTATAAGAAACGCAGCCCATCGGGAACCAGATTCATCATGTAACAGATTCATATCGTAACAACGATTCGTAACAAGCTTCAGTAGTTCGTAAGAACTAAGGTTCCCAGATCCAATACCACAGCGACAGAACGCAGGAAGCAGCTCTGGCGGAGTAGTAACAGCGTGTTGGGAGCGGCACCACTGACTGAGGACTGTTTCCAGCTCAATTTGCGCACAACTCACGCTCCTGAGAAATTGTACCTAGATACTTTATTTCCAAAGATTTCGTTTGGGAACAAGTTTTTCATTTGCCCCGTCCCGTAAGTGTATTTTTAGTGTAATTGTAAACTAATGTGTGTATGTTCTTTCTGTAATAAATCACATTTATTTTATCTCTTGCTTTGCTCACTCAAATGATCCGGGTATTAAGGTGTTAAAAGTGCTGTCACCCATGACAGTTAGGTACTATATACATTCACTCCATCCCCTGACACCAGAACAGAGACATATATTTTCGCACACATGACGGACACAGTATATTTTATTAAAGGATTATATTTAATAGGTATATGTACTTGTAGTGAAAAAAGAAGTAGAAAGTGGCAACCAAAAAAAACCAAATTGTGATAATAGAACAGTGTCTAATAGTGAATACAAGTGATAACTTTACCCCTTGATAATTTGTGGAGAACAATAAAATCAAGCACAACCCTAATGTGGAAGTGAAAAATTACGTGACCATACATATCCGTGGTGGTTTGCGTATGCTGCTGGATATACGGAGTGGCTCAAACACTCCCAAAAGCTAGAAAACAAAAGACAAAAACAAGCGCAAAATGCAATAGTGAAGTATATCAAAAACTTTTTAAGTGTTTAAAAGGGTAATAAAACTGCGTACATCAAAGGATTAGAACATAAGCATTTCGTGTACAATACACAAGTTACCACAGGCTGTCGCAGGATAGGCGATGGTGGAGAAACCCTCAGGTAAGTGTACTTCTGCACTCTCAGGTATCAATTGGCTCCGTTGCTGTAATCAGTCACGGCATGCAGATCATCTCACGGCTGTGTTGTTGCACCTCCGTAGTCAACAGAGAATCCTTGGTTAAACAATGCCTACATTCCCCCTCCCCCAAATCACCAGCACTAATACATACATGTCAGCATGTATACATGTATGAGTGCTGGTGATTTGGGGGAGGGGGAATGTAGGCATTGTTAACGCAAAGGATTCTCTGTTGCCTACGGAGGTGCAACAACAACAGCCGTGAGATGTCTGCATGCCGGTGACCGATTACAGCAACGGAGCCAATTGATACCTGGAGAGTGCAGAAGTTCACTTACCTGAGGGTTTCTCCACCATCGCCAATCCTGCGACAGCCGTGTGGTAATTGTGATTGCGTATTGATACACGAAATGCTTATGTTCTAATCCTTTGATGTACGCAGATTTATTACCCTTTTAAACACTTAAAAAGTTTTTGATATACTTCACTATTGCGTTTTGCGCTTGTTTTTTGTCTTTTATATGTACTTGTAACCTGTATATTAACTGTGGGATTTCCAAGTCATGAATTCCAAGCAGACCAGATGGCTACCAAGCTTGGTGCCTATGGGTCTATGTGGAGTCCTGACTTGAAAGCCTCAGGAGTGCCAAGGTGTTAGAACAGGTAGGGTAATGCAGTACTGCTTGAGTACCCACATCCTGGGCTAACACAGGGCTATCCGGCCACCATTTGCCAGAACCCAGACTCTGTGGAGCCTGGACAGTGGATGGGCCCACTGTGCAAAGAGGCAGAGGTGCCAGGTTGGCGCATGCCCCTTTACAGACTGAGAAAAGGTGCCTGCCCGGCTTTACAATACCTGCAAATTGGTGATTGGCTGACAGGGAAATTTACACACTCTGATAGGCTGTAAATGTTGGTGAAGGAGACACTGAAACCCATAAAGGGTTGGGCAGTTTGTTTAGAGTTATATTCTGACTAAGGCAGAGGACTTGCAAGAGCGTGATTGCAGTATCACATCAAGAGAAGGGGGTTCGGTGTTTTAACCCGCCCTTGGTGACGTGTTTCCGGCTACGGAGTGACAGACAGTCCCTGGAGAGCTCCAGATCTATTCCCAGTGACCCAATGATGCACTTCCGGTCGCGGAGTAAAGGATACCATTTGGAGCAACCCCTGGATGTCACGTGTGTACCTGAAGCTGTAGTCGATCACTATCCATCTAATATCTCAGCGTGTGTCCTGTGGCAGTTCTGCAAGTAGGATTCCGGTTTTTACCCACCGGATCCCACATCTGCAGTAGTCTTTTATTTATTTTTATTGTGTGTTAAATTAACTGTTATTATTAGTCAGCCTTGCTTGTGTTTGTCTAGTGTTTGTCCTGTCCTGTTTGTCCTGTATGTTTTATTTCATTTACAGTGTTGCACTATGATGTTTTCTTTTTGTCTCTTCTTTCTTTGCATTACATGCATGGAATAACAACTTGCTGTGGAGCTGGAAAGTGAAAAGAGCTGACATCCACCTTTTGAGACTTCAATACCATTGGACTATAACTATTCCCTTTGGACTCTTTAGGCGCTGGTCTGTATTGTTTGTTTTGTGCGAATTCTTAGCGCCAAATCAACAGCGGCAACTTCAAAGATGCTCTGTACTGATTTTCAACTCAGAAAAGTTTCTTAATCCTGCTTTTGAGAACGTAGCGGTCGCGTCTGGCATTGCATGCCGAAATCAGTTCCAGGACTTTCGTGAGTACCTACCGGTCAAGAAAAAGGGCTCCTACAGAGGTCATTTTTGTGAATTTCGTTTAAAGGATAGATTTATTCGATAGCCCCATTCCCAGTAAGTGTGTTAACCCTGTAAATTGTGTTACATTGTGTGTATGTCTTTTCCGGAAATAAATTACAATTTATTTTATCACCTTGCTTTGCTCAATCAATGATCCCAGTATAAAAAGGTGTTAATAGACCTAGTCTCCCATGACATATATTAGTATTTTTTTTATAAAGTTTAAAAAATCATTATTTTCTTAATATCTATTGTCTCTAATCATTAGGATACACTGGGCTCTGAAGAGCTCCATTTAACCCCCTGGACACCCAGTCTTATTCTAGTGTAGGTCGGACTGTTTCGGCCCCAGTTCTCCATTGATTTGAACAATATATAACATTTCTTGTTGATCCAAAAGGTGCTGAAATGCGACCCCCTTGCAAAAATATTGGCAAGGCTCTCCACTAATTTTCGAACAGAGATGCCAACTCTACGAAATATGTGGTTTCAGGGATCTGGATTAAAAAATGACTATTAAATTGAAACATAGGTACTACGAAGAAAAAGAACCCCAATAAATGAGAGCACTCTATCAAAGTATATTAGACAGAGACAACCAAGGGAGTTAATAATGATAAGGGGATAGGGAGGAACAAGAGTGTGCCCAGTGGATATATGTCAATGTTAAAAACAGTTTATTGGTGAGCTGTGATCAAATTACTAAAATAAGGTTTGGACGCAAAAATATTGAGTCTCAATGTAAGTTTTTGATACTCAACTAAATGCCTAGACAAAGGAGCGAATTAACCTAAAACTCGGCAGAGAGGTAATTTGGGGTCTCGGTCAAATGTTACAAACACATCCGGGGGTACAGATATGGCAGAAAGGGTTAATGCAGCTATTAGAGCAAACAGTGGTAAACGTTGTAGCTGCCCCTTTAGTATCCAATGTTTAAGCCCCTATTTGTGGCCTAACCCATGGAGTGCTGGTCCTGCAGCCAAGTGGCTTGGTGCTAAGTAAAGACCTAATGAAGTCGTCTCCTGAATCATGCAGATGCAGGTGGCTATATATAGATCTAGTGATCACTGAGTAAATCCAGCTTAACTGTGCATCATATGGTGTTCGTGAACCAGATGCAGGATTGGGATTTAAAATAGGAACACGGTGGGTTCATCCACCTGTCCCTATTACCAATTGTGGCACAAGACCATGCAGGAGCATTAATATGCCAAAACGTGAACACCATTAATGCTCCATATGTATTAGTCAGAAGGCTCTGCAGCCTTAATTCTAGTTGCTGAGCAACATAGGTCTGGATAGAGAGGTAGCCTAGTAACGGTTAACCCAGTATCACTATTCAACCTTATACAGACAAGGAGTGAACAATAAAACGCTGCGTACTGCATTCATGATAATACATGTAGAAATAGTGGTCTGGATTCAGGGATAGCCTTGATACGGTTAACCCGTAATCACTGCTTGACGATAGGGTGTTAGCATTGGATGTTGAAGTGGGAACACGGTAGGTACATCCACCTGTCCCCATTTCCAAATGTTGCACAAAACCATGCAGGGGCATTAATATGCCAAAGGATAAACACCATTAGTACTCCATGTGTTTTTGTTAGGGTACTATATGACATAGGTCTGGATAGAGCGATAGCCTAGTAATGGTTAACCCAGTTTCACTATCCAACATTATGAAGACACTAAAATGCCAAGAAGCAGACAATGAAGTGCCATATACTGCATACTTTGTTCGTAATATTGCGCGTAGAGATAGTGGTCTGGATTCAGGGATAGCCTCTATACGGTTAACCCATAATCACTGCTTGACCATAATATGTTAACATTGGGTAGCGGTGAGAGCCACAGTTGCAATCACCACATTCTATAAACAAAGACCGGGTTGTCAATATCTTAAGCAGTGTGATCTGCTAGTTGCTAAACCCTCTGCCGATAAATGAATAATACTGGATAGCGAATCAGTCTTACAAATAACGAGTGAGATCTTCCCAGCAGGACCACCAGGTATGATATGCATGCTAAGTAGTAAAAATGCCACATGCTCTTACAAGAGTGTTGCTTAAAGAAAACAAATGTATGGGGGGTATGTGTGTTCCGATCATATGCTCTTAAGATGTGCCAGTGTTTTTCAAAGATAGACTTGAGTGATCCCACTGTTCATTGAAAGTCCCTATAAACCTGATTGTGTTTGGATGTATGCTAGGGACTTTGTCTTTCAAGTTGTTGTTTCTAGCTCTTTTATATGCCTTCTTTATTGTTATTACTATAGCCCCAAGCTAGAAATCTATCCCTCATTAGACATGCCTGATGTTCAAAGTCGGAGTATAAGGTTGAATAGTGATACTGGCTTAACCATTACTAGGCTTCCTCTCTATCCAGACCTATGTCGCTCAGCAACTAGAATTAAGGGTGCAGAGATTTCTGACTAATACATAAGAAGCATTAATGGTGTTCACCACCGTGCTCCTATTTTAAATCCCAATCCCGCATCTGGTTCACGAACACCATATGATGCAGTTAAGCTGGATTTACTCAGTGATCACTAGATCTATATGTAGCCACCTGCATCTGCACGATTCAGGAGACGACTTCATTAGGTCTTTACTTGGCACCAGGCCACTTGGCTGTAGAACCAGCACCCTATGGGTTAGGCCACTAATAGGGGCTTAAACATTGGATACTATAGGGGCAGCTACATTTGCCACCTTTTGCTCTAATATCTGTACCCCCGGATGTGTGTTTGTAACATTTGATGGAGACCCCATATTACCTCTCTGCCGAGTTTTAGGTTAATTCACGCCTTCATCTAGGCATTTAGTGGGGTCTATCACATACTAACATCGAGACTCATAATATTTTTTGCGTCCAAACCTTATTTTAGTAATTTGATCACAGCTCACCAATAAACTGTTTTTAACATTGACATCCACTGGGCACACTCTTGTTCATCCCTATCCCCCTTATCATTATTAACTCCCTTGGTAGTCTCTGTGTAATATACTTTGGTAGAGTGCTCTCTTTTATTGGGGTTCTTTTTCTCCGTAGTTCCTATACCATTATTCACCCCAGATTGTAGCACCAAATCACTCATCTTTAGTCCTCCTATGAGCTGCTGCGAGGGTTCTATCCCATCCCCCTGTCCCTTACTAGTTCGTTAAATTGAAACATAGCCATTGCAGAGTAAAGTTTTTCAGACCAATAATAAAAAGTGTAGGTATGACAGACTCCCAATGAGTGAAACTCAAAGGAGGGGTGGGGGAGGGAATAAAAAAAATATGGTTTAGATGTACAGCTGTGCACCTCCCAATCAGCCTGCTGAGCTGAAATTTACCCCCTAATAAAATATGGCAAAAGTATACAGTACTCTGTACTATTTACGATTTGAATTGATGGCAATTCTGGATGGATTATGGAACACAGTGGTGTAGTGAGTACAATATCCTGTAGTGTGCTCCTCTGGCAGAAACAGAGCTGCTGTATGGATTGTTTCCTGTAGTGCTACCTTGAAAAAGGTCCTCTGAGCAAAACATTGGTGAATAAAGCCAGGCTCTATGAAACACAAGGTGGAGTGTTACTCTTCCTTCCTTAATCCTTCAAGAGCTGCACATTGCCATTTATCACAAAGTGGATGAGTAAGTGGCATCACAGCTTCAAATGGCCATGTAGTCACCCTCTCTCCCAGGAGCCGCCTACAGAAGTCAATACATGACTAATCAGGGGGTAACTTATTAAAACCTATTATGAAATTAATTTTAATTCGTGTATATTTAAAGTACTTTTCATATACCTGAATGTCCCTTTCAGGCTTTCATACATCGTATTTATATAGTATATGCAAACTTTGTTTTGACGTATATTTTTAATTATCCCTACTTTTCTTGCTGATGTATATTTTATTTTTATTTTTTCTTGGGAAAAATACAAAAAACAAGAATGCAGGTAATTTGCACGCGCACACACGATTGTTTTTAGGATCTTCAACTAACTTTGTTAAAGACTTAATTTGATCCATTAATACACCATCCCAATGAAAATATAAACTTTATAATTCTTCATAGGAAACAAGTGAATATTTACTTTTCAATTTTATATATTTTAAATAAACACATTTTTGGGGGACTACTCCTTAGGTTCATGTCTCTGTAGACTAAAATCCAGGGTCAGTCAGTCAATGCCATGTATAAAGTGGTTGTACTATTCTAAGGACTATGTCACCTGCACTTCACTGTATAGAACATGCTATTTTTGAGTTCTTATCAGCCACCACTTTGTGAAAGACAACATAGTTGATCTGTTGCATGGTGTTTTTAAAAAAAACAAAACAGAATTTTCATGGTTGAACAGAGGAAGGCCGAATCAGACGACAAAGATCGTTCTACACACTTAAATTGTCCTAGAGCCTGCAGGAGATTGTATGCACGCATATGAAACAATAACAGATGGATCCAGTTTTAGATTTTCAATAATGTATCGATGCATTTATATACAGATACATACGAATGCACACATACTGTACTCACACTCTAATAAGGCATGATTGTTCAAACTGCATTGTGTTTTTGAAGCATGGAGGGACAGAACCCTTAAAATAAAATAGTGCCATCTGCTTTCAGTATAAATTATCTCATTTGTAAATCTTTCACTCGGATGAAATAAAAACAACACAAGATATATGGTAAATAGATTTTCATTTGTCAGATTCAAAAGAATACATATTTATTCTCCTTATAAATATATGTCAGTGTCACAAGAAAAACCAATACAGTTTATATCCAGTGTACAGTGTCAAATACATTACATTGTACTTATTGATAAAGTGCTAAAAGACTTGTCCCTTAACCCCTTCTGTGTCAGAAGAGCCTTGCTGGCCCTTCTGACACTGAACAGGTTAAATTAACCACACTGCCACTCAAAGCCAGCCGAAGATTTATGGAAGAACAGGAATACTGTCAGCGTTACCTTTTATGCATTGGAAAAGATTAAGCATCTGTACTAAACATCTGCATTTTAGTGGTTTGATTTTCACTTATTATTATCCAAAACACAAATAATTTACAGCCGGCAGCTTTTAAAATCGTTGTGAATGATTTTCACTCAATTCCTGGATTTCTGAATTGTAGGACTCAAAAGATATCTGGCTTCGATTTGATCATTTTCTTTCTGGTGCATATAAAAAGGTGGTTATTGTCAGATATAGGAAGTCACGGTTTTGCCAAAAACATGTATTATGATTCACAAGTAGCAATCGAAAAATCAACAATATACTACTAAATATTTAAGGGTACTTTTATTTTCCAATATATTAAAATCTTGGCCCTTTTAAGAAACGCAATAAAGAAGCTTTGGGAGGGGGGGAGGGCGGAAAAAAAACAAAACTTTATTTTGCTTTGAATAATATTAAAATGGCTGCCTAATGTAAATATCTATCTTTTAGAATCACCTAAAAAAATAAAAACTAAGACATTTCCGAGCCAGTTTGTAGAAATAAATGTGTTGCAGGCCCCTTGGGCATTGGAAAGGTATGGAAATGTATATACTTTTGTCTTATTGCTAAATACTGTACATTTATGGAGCAAACTTAATTAACTGTATGTACTGAGTGTAAATCAGTGCTATTGTACAAAGTTAGAGGAAAACAACAGCATAAACATCAATTAATGTGTGCATAGAATTAAATGCATACAGGTATTGTAATGCAAGTGCATGTTCTACATGGTGAGGCAATGTATGAATAGAGGATTATGGGTAAGGCAATTAACTCCTTCAATACTAGAGGGACCTGCAACGTAGAGAAGGCAAGAATGTTTTTGGTCTTCCCCACCCCTTTCGGGAGAGGGCCGAAGTTAAAAAGAGCCCCACTTTTACTTATCCCTTGTGCGATTGGATAAAATCAGATCCTTGAAGTGCAAAAGATTAAGGCAACAGAATTGGTAAGAAGTAAAGGCACTTTCACTAGCTTGCGCAGTGGCAACAACAGCATACAGGTTTAAACCCTTTCACTGCCAGAGGGATTAAGAGCCAGTCCTGTTTTGAACGTAGTAAGGCACACATCTGTAGTCATCCTGCCAACACAGTTGAACATTTTTCTTGCCATATCTGCCAGTAATGGCAATAGAGTTCCTTTCTATAATAATTTAAAAAAAAAAAGCCACTTACACAGCTAGGAGAGCTGCAGAATAGCGTATAATAGCCATATAATAAAATGTAATTGGTCATGGTCCAAAGGCCTTTGTGAAATGAAAGAAACTCAGTTCGAGGTCATTTTGATAAAACCGGTTCCAGATTATTATTATTATTATTATTATTATATGGGGGTTAATCAATCAATCAATCAATGGCAGAATACTCACAAGTGAGTTTGCAGATGTTCCACAGGTCCTCAGACAAACCTGCTTCTTTTGTCCAATCGTCACACGTGGTTAAGCTGCAGACAAGGATTCTGGGTAGCTACACTAAGTGGGCAATCCTTCCAATCCACTCAATTAAATAGATTTCCTATAGCTTTTGCCTGCAGCATTACACAGCTTGCAGAGTTATGCTTGGGACACACAAGAACAGAATCCATGGACCTCGTCAGACAGCCATTCCATTATTGTGGACGCCTCAGTTTGTGCGTGCTCTGATTCTGCATTGTGAAGCTGGCAGTGGTTGCAAACCAGACACAATCAGATTATGGTGGGTGAACAGTTTCCAAAGCCCTGAGCGGTACCAAGTACCATAAAGAGTGAGGAAAAACACTATCACTGCAATGTGAGAGGAATAATCACTTGAAAGAGCATTTAAACAGCTAGTTGGAGGCAAATTTAACTAGGTGATACCTGCCTGATTCCGTCCACACATTTACTATTGTATTGCTGTATGCACACGTTATATTGTATCTGATAAAGATATATTTCATAGGTAAATTGAGTCTTTATGTCAGATTGTCTTAGCAACATAGCATTACTCTTAGTTAGCCTCTTTACTGCTAGAGGGACCTGCAGTGCAATGGAGGCAAAGCATGGTCAGTCAAAAGAATGCAAAACTTTGTTCATTTCAAAATGCAACTATTTTTTTTGTATACAAAAATGTTAAGCTTTACTACAAATATATATTTCCAGTTCATAGTGGTGTTACACAAAATATCCCTGTGCTCTGTGTCAACTTACACAGCAGATACTTTGCCCCCAAATCATTACATTTAAAAGAAGACAACAATTCATACATAGTGAGTTGAAACAACCCCAAAAACCCTGTGGCTAACCCGTTTCACATGTGAATATAACCTACAATTTAAGGTAATTATACAGTGCATATATAAGTACCACAGAAAGTGAATCCTTACTGGTGAAGAAGGTCAGTACCAGTTGTATATTAGAACAAGGCGATACCATCCACTCAATGTGTCGGCAAGAGACTCTCGCAACTGTGAATGTGGGGAGGTGCTCCAATGCCCTCCTGCATCTTGGAAAGCACTGGGGTGCTGCTGATTCACATCATGCAAGAAAACCCAACAGCACACACCATCTCTCAAGACCACACCAACCCCCCCAAAAGGAAAGCTGAAGCACTGATTAACCACAAACCGTGTGAGGACGCACCTTGTTGGTTTGTAATTGTCAGTTTACGTGCATTTTTTTTAACCTTTAAAATGATTATTTTTTAAATATTTTGGTAGCTCTAGCATATTTTTTTCTTGCAGTGTTGCATAACCTTGCCGAAAAATACATGGTGTTGAATCCGCTGGCAGCCAAGGGGTTCATCATGGCCAAGGGAAAACAAATCTGTACCGTTTACACACCATAATATTAATATAAGTTATGCCCCATGAGGATGTACCTGTAGGCAGAAATCCTGACCGTGTTAAGGCAAACATTAGTCCTCCATATGTAATGCATGTAAAATGGAGGAGATGTAACACACACACACACACACACACACACACACGTTCAGAGCTCTCAACACTAAAACAGCTCACAACCCTTCACCAGCTTATCCAAATTCAGCTGCAAACCAGCGCACATATTGAATACTGTATATTAAATGAGTAGCCTAACTTCCAATGTGCAAACTCACAACAGAGATTAGTACACTGGAGATATTAAAAAAAGGTATAAACAAATCCAACAAGGGATAAAGATGCTCGATTGAGCACCAACACCTTACCGGAGCTTTGCGAAGCAGTCTTAAACTAGACAGCACTTTGTCTAATGAACTGGAAGGTAGCTGATGGCTTAGCACTGCTTCATAAATATGGCCCATTAAACAGGAAAGGGGCTGTGACCAGTTTGAAGTAATCAAAACAAAGAATCAAATGGGCTAAAGAGGTAAAAAAAAGGGGGTATTGGTATCAGATGTCATTGCAGGGTGGGTGCACATACCAAAAGATTGGCTCGCCCCTTTGCTACCGGAAGGGCTGGCATTGCAATCCCAGACTACTTCCAATGACTGATGTGTGTCCTATGTCAGAAGCACTTGGACTGTTAACTACAAAAGATTGTGTTAAAGCAGCACAGGGATACGGCCTTACTAAACAATTTCTCCTTTATGTACCTTGGTTCTATGATTAACGCCATCAGCCAAGAAACTGGGACACCACATTGGAAATAAACAAAGAAAATGAACAGAACCAATTGCGGTCTGGTACCCCACGTCTCAGTGCGACAGAATGCACATTGTCTACTTGAGCAACATTGGGCGGTGTTAACCCTTTACATTTTCCAAAAACAAACATTCAGCTAACCGTGGAAGTTGTTTTTCCCTCCCAGAATAGTCTGCAACATCCATAATCTAAAACACACAGGTACAGTTCATGGAAGACAGCTAGGTGTCCGAGTCCTGCCCCTACCTGCAGTGTTAGAATGACTAAACCCTTCAGTGCAATGTAACAGAGTACTAAAAATGGAATTATTTGCGGGGTTTAGGTTATAGATGTCTTGGTACAGCAAATCTAATCCTTTACAGCTCAAAGTACAGTAACAAAAGTAACAATAATACCTACTTTGATAAACAAACAAGTTGCTCTATTAACGCCTGTAAGGGAAGAAGAGCCATTTTATACAATTTTCCATAATTTAGGGTGCACTGAACCCCTACTAGCCGAGATAACCAGAAGGCTTCCCAAACAGGCTGTGTGAGTCAAATAATGCTCTGTTAAGCTGGGTGCCCTAGTTCAGCCATTGAGTCTCTGCTGTAGTGAGGGGGGAATTACACCCTGCCGGCCTTCTTGCTGAGATTCTTTGAATTCCTCAGGATGTTGGGGGTCTCCTCTATAACCCGCACCAGCAGATTGTCGATGTAATCTTCCAGCTCCCGCACTTGCATCTCTTTCTTTGTCATCATGTCCTTCTGCTTCAAGACCAGCTGGATCAGCTCATCGTGTGTTAGCTCGGCATACGCAGAGGCAGGATCTGAGTTCTCGTATTTCTATGGAGAGGACAGTTCAATTTCAGTGTAAGGAATAATTGCACAGAGTTAGATTTGTTAGTTGATTTCCAACAAGAGGTCTGCTAGAATTCCAAAATGGGCAGGGCAACGGTTATAGGTCACACTGCACAATTTGCAAAGTATATCAACTCAATTGTGAATACTATTAATTAAAAGCTCCCTTGAGATTAATATCATTCAAATGGTTATGGGGATTTTTTTTTTTTTTTTTTTTAAATGAATATACTGTGTGTCCCCCATACGTACTTTAGCAAGGGTTTCACCACTTAACTATGGAAGTTGCGAATATAACTGCAAATCCATAAATCTGCAACGTTTAGGCCTTCACACCAGTTTTGGGGTTAAAAAAATACACACTTGCCTCCTGTTCAATATTAAACCAAGAAAAAAGGCCAGATCAAAATAAAAACAGCGCACAACTCGGTGTATCAAAAAGTATTATTGCGCATTGCAGGGAAGGTAAAAAAATGCACGTACATCAAAACTTAACATATCAGACAGTACATTGTTAGGGACATGTTACCACTTGGATCATTCATCCCTGATGAAGTAAGCCTTACGAAACACGTAGGGTGCACAAGGATTTGTAGTTACTCTCTACATGCTCTAAATACACTACCAGCAAGGTTAACCTAGGTCTGCGGCTATAGAATTGCATAGGCGTCTACGGTGCTTGCTGGTGATGTCACTGCTGGCCGCATGAGACCCAGTGTTACCTTACACGGCGTGTAGCTGTGTTTGTGTCGGGAGTCTTTTACACCCCGCAGTTATTTTACTGTTAGTGGACGGCGCTTTAAACTCACGGACATCGTTGGAGGATCCAGGTTCAGAAGTGGACCGCCCAGACCCAGCTGATCAATCGCAGGAATCGGAGGGGCCAGTTGGTGTCTTTAGTGACGAGGCTGTGTCATCAGACTCATGCACCCTGTGGTAACATGTCCCCAACATGTACTGCCTGATATGTTAAGTTTTGATGTACGTGCAGTTTTTTACCTTCTTTGCAATAATACTTTTTGATACACTAGGAGTTGTGCGCGGTTTTTGTTTTTTCTCTATTAGCTCTTTGTGACGCGGAGCCATCACTGTTGAAATAGCAGCAGTCGAGTACTGTTTTGAACAGGAAAAGGTTACATTTTATTCCTTTTTCTTCACATCACTTCATTCACTGACACATTGAATTGATACTTATTTTGTATCCTAATTTTAGATTCTATCTTGGTTTTATCCCTATATAAATCACTATCACTGTGTATAGTATATGACAATTTGATGCACATTCATTTATTATTCACAAATCAAAGTAAATCTGACAAGGACCCTTTAGTAATGAAATTCACACATCCTCAATTAAAAGGCTAAAACATGTTTTGATAAGATCAAAATTCACAGGATGTCCAGAAGCCAAATTTAAAAATAGAAATCACTTAATTTACCCAATGAAGGTTCCTGAATAAAAGTGATCAAGAGCGGAAACATATAATGAACAGCAGCCTTCTGTTCGCAGTTTATATTATTATTTTGACAACCCCTGATAAGTAACCCAGTTACCCATTAACCCATTACCATCAGCAGAGCTCAAGGGCAAAACACGTCTAGGCAGTAGAATTGTAATGAGACAGTTAGCAACATTGCTTATTACAATATTGTTGCTGGATAATTTCACTGTAATTTTACCACTAGGATCAGTGCTATCCAATCAATCCCTGTGCATGGAACCCTACAGTTCCACGAGAAGCTCCTAGCAAAAAATAAATAAATTATACTGGTAATGGTGGATATTGTATTCCTCCAATCCCGATGATTTTATTTCACCATGTTTTAATAGACTGAATCAAGGTTATGTTATACTGTAGTAGTATCAATATAAATTTATATTGATACACTTGCATATATTACCTTGCTAGAAGCCTCAAGTACAGTAGATTTACATTTTCTATGAACACGCAAAGTAAAGTAATTTGCTGGGAAGCATTGCCCTTTAAGGCTTGTGGAGCTGAGTTTGAACTTTAATGGATAGGCCGCATTGTGCTTTTGAACGACTAAAGTACGAGTCAATTAAATGAAAAGATCTTGTGTTATCACCAACTACTTACCTTGGCGTTGATGGTATTCAGTGCATTCTCATGGCTTTTAATTGGCTGCGAGATGTTGGAAGGAGTTTTGTTCGGTGTTGTGTTCATGGGCTTAACTGGGTGAGTCCTGTAAAGGCACACAAAGCGGACACAATGTTTGGGCAACTCTGAAAGGATCACACAGACACACACACTACAGTCCGTCTCCCCTCATTTGGAGATCATTTTAAGCATCTGCGGTATCGGACATCAGTACAACTCAGAATATTGGCAAAAGAAAGGGATTCTAGGAATCCCTTAAATGCTCACCTCATTGGGTGTGTGGAGTTCAGCAGCCATATAAAAATACCACAGCGCATTGGTCTAGGACGTTTGGCCAAAATGCTGGAGTGTCCCGCAGCCGCGACATATTGCCTGCGGCGATGTGCCCGGGTGGCGTTTTGGTCGCGGCAAAATGTCCCATTCCAGAGCGCATCCCTCAGCTCAGCATTTAAGACTAGTATACTTCATGTCTCAATTCTGGGAGAAAATAGAGAGTGTGACCCCCTCCATTCATAAATCTGATATAAAGTGACTGTTTGAGCTTTTTAAGTGTGGCAGTCACAAACTGTCTAATGGTTTACGGCAAGCGTGGAAGAGACTAACAGACTGGTGAAATCTACTTTTTTCCTTTGCTAGTATTCTCTCCCAAATATGGACCACTTCCTGTGCTCCAAGCTGAAGAATTTTAAATTGACTTTGAGAAAGGGAATGAGGATGGGAGAGCAAGAGAACATACGCAAGAAAAACCATTGTACGGCTTCTTGTGTATTGCATGAAGTGTTCTTTAATGGTCTTGAAATATGGGTTTAATCATTAGGGATCATTCTTGCATCATTGTTAGTCTATGAAACAGATAGAAAAATTGTTAAATTGTCAATCTTTGCGGATCAATGAAGTAACCATTTGGAAACCCAAATGTAAGTACTTGGGCAATTGATTGTAACAGAAAAATTCTACAGGCACGATCTGTGTGTGAGAGGAACTTGGTAAACTGCATTGTGTGTAGATAAAAGGGACAGGACTCCAATTCAGCCACTGCATTTCCTTAAAAGAACATGCATTTTTTTGCTGCATTAAACAACTTCAAAAGATCTTTATACAAAAGGGTTCTTTTACCTGCCCTGTGTAAAAAAGTATTTACAAGAGCTTCTGAATGATGCAAAATTACAAAATCACATGGCAAAACCCAAATATTAAAAAAGACTTCAGTTCAGAAGCAAAAATGGATTCGATAAAAAAGTGGCAAAATGGACTTAACTTCACATTGACAAAGGGGGGGGTGGGGGAAGGGGAAGCCCCTTCGCTGTATGGAAACCCAATCTGACAGAGCAGCCTATTTTGATCTGGTTTAATACTGATTGGCCGGCGAAGCCGGCCAATTCAGTTAAACAGCAATTCTACTTGTTGCCAAGTAGAACAAAGAAAAACCAGTCATCTGACAGAGCAGCAGCAGCACAAATTAGACCAAAATCTTTAGAGCCTGTGCTGTACACTTCCAAAATCTTCTCACTTCTATAGTACAGGATATTCATCTTTGCTGTCTGACTAAGGAGGGGTCAGGAGTTTCTATAAACACTTCCAGGAGATGTTTGCACTATAGGTTTCAAGAGCATTAAAGAGCATTAAAGAGCCAGATCAGGCAGAACAATTAACTAGAATTCTGCAGTAACCAGTTGATACCAGTGAGCATCTGAATGATACCTCTGCACCCTGTAACCATAAACATACATGTATTTCTACATGCTTTGCTTTCTTCTTAAATAGTGCCACATGGTATTTAAAAAAAGAGGATTGTGGGAGCCCATCTATTACAACATTATGTACCATCGCAGGAACCGGACTGAAATGAAAACCATTACAAAATTAAATAAAGCGCATAAGTTTATGCCATTCATCATCTAATTTAAGTATCAAGGGAATTCAAAATGTTGTGGGATAAACAAAATCATCCTAAATGTGAAATAAAGCGAATATTGGAATAGGGTCTGAGGTTTTACAATAGATGGAAAAAATGGGTAGGCTAGGTGGCTGGTAACTGTTTCCAAGTACAACTCAACCCCCTTATAACGCGGTGCTTCGGGTCCAAAGAATCACATTGTGTTAAGCGGATCACGTTAGAAATAATGTACAATTGTATGCATTGTACAATAAAGTATTTAAGATACCAATAATAGTGTTGTCCAGTATTCATAAATACGAAAATAGGGAGCCACGCTTGCATCGC
Organism: Ascaphus truei; assembly: GCA_036426205.1. Classification (NCBI taxonomy): domain Eukaryota; kingdom Metazoa; phylum Chordata; class Amphibia; order Anura; family Ascaphidae; genus Ascaphus; species Ascaphus truei. The sequence continues at coordinate 65,915 of WSYH01001509.1, forward strand.
GTTATAAGCGGATTCGCGTTGTAACGGGGTTGAGCTGTATTAATGGAGAGCGCCAACAAACAATGAACGAGTTTCCAGATTTTCACAGGTTCAAGTATAACATGGAACAAGTGCTGAAAGACCGGTTTCCTTTCTGCTAATAACTCAACAAGGATTAGAATAGAACGTAGTCTTCATTAATAAAAGGGCTAAAATCACCCACATTCCCATTTTATCATGGCTGTGCGATTACTCATAAAAAAAATGGGGAAAAAAAAAAAAAAACAGGAGCATGCACATAATATACAATGACAATCTGAACCAGGCACCTCAATTGGCTGTAAAAGTAACTCTTGAAATGTTCTGCAGTACTTCTCCACCATACGTGTGGGAGTTTCATGCGTTTTCATGAACTAGAATGAACTAGAATGAAGTTTGGTTAACCATTATCCAATAATAGGGTGCCTTACAAGAAAGTAGGAATCCTTTGGCCTTCCAAATTCCAGAAATCCGATTACTGCAGAAAAACCTTGTACTGTAGAGCACATTAAGAACTGTGGTTTTAGCTGGCTGTATTCTGCATCACCATCAAAGAAATCCATGAACTTGTAGGGTCTATGTATCAATCTGGCTATGCTGGCGTTTAATTAATGCCAAGAGGCATTTGGAATATACATCTGGATTTGCTAAGGAGGTCCCATTATGGAGCAGGGGCAGAGGAGTTATTTGATGCACATATATAAGTGGCATGCATGAATTTCCATATATTATTTCCTTGACAGAGTTAATAAAACTAGGAGCTCTTAACTGGCATACAATAAAATATACAGTATAATTTGATTTATGGGTTTTCACATAGGACGTGGATTTTTGAGTTATGCAGTTATGGGGCAATTAAAATTAATATGTTGCCTTTATCTCAATTAGCTGTATAGTTGCTGTTTTTTCTAGTGTTAAAGTAGCTTAATAGTTAGGGACATCTTTAAATGAACCCTGTATCTTGTCAGAACTCTGTGCCAGGACATACTTGAAAACGAAATTACTTCCTGATAAAACATTTTATAAAAAAAAAATTATGTGCAGCATTCACTCAAAATTTGCATAATTGCCAAGTGAAAATGTTGGAGGATGTGGTGAAGTTGATACAATGTTACATATCTGGTGGTCTTGTCCCAAACGTGGTCCCAGATCTTTGATTGTAGAACCAACCCATCAAACAATGGCAAGTGATCCATTTACAGCATTATTTTATATTAAAAAAAAAAACAACATTCCCAAAAATATTGACTTCACAGTATTGACCACTAAATGCACTATAGCCAACTTCTGGAAAAAGGAAGAACCTCCATGGACTAAGATTTTACAAAAATGTAAATGTAATCTTATGGAGCGTCTCAATGGATCTTTTGATAAATTCGGTGAGATTTAGCTCCCGAGAATCTTCACAATATATCAAAATTTGATAATGTAAATATATTTTATCGGAATTGTAAATTTATGATCAAACAGAAATGTATATGAACTGTACCTACTCCCTATCCTCATTCCTATTATTTTTTTTTATCCTGCCCCATTTACCTTTATAAATTTATGAAAGTGTTTAAAAAAAAAAAAAAAATGATTTAAAAAAAATCTCCGACCAGCTATACAAATAAAAATAAGAGTGTGTACAAAACGTTCACGTCTCTCACCTTTGCCTGGAAGACACAGTTCCACCACTCTGCAGGGTAGGGATTGGATGTGTCTCAGAGGGTGAAACCCATGCACGGAGCAGCTTCTTCTTGCCAGAGTTTTCCACTTTACCAGAACCATCATTGGTTGGGGTTGTCGGAGACTCTGCTCTAGAAGTGTTAGGAGTATCAGTTGGAAGAGAAACAGAGGGGAGGAGTGGGGAAGAGCTAGGTAGAATGGTGGAAGTAGAGAGCTTTTCTGGTATCTGTTTTTGGGTGGAGTCAGTGCTCTTGTTTTCCTCCTCCACAATTTCAGTCCCCCTAAAAGCTTTTTCCTTCAAACTGTCGGGGATATCATGAGAGGGCTTGTTTGAGGAATCTGTGTAAACCTTACTTTCTAGATCTATGTTTTTGCCATGTTTTTTCTCCATTGCAAGGTCAACCTTATCTTTTGGAGTTTTTGAAACACTACTTGTTTGCACTTTAAGATACTGATTTGTCTCTTTGACAAGTGGCATATTTGATGATATTTTAACATCCGCAACTGGATTAGTTTTTACAGGAAATTTGTAGTCTTTGTTTTCAAGCTGCTCATCATCAGAGGTTCCTTCTGGATTTTCTAGGATGACTGGAAGCTCATCAAGTCTGTAACTTGAGTCTTCAATCAACTGAGCTGCCATCTTGGTGCCGGTAATTGTTTGGACTGACTGCACTTGGCTACTGATCTGTGATGAACCAACACGAGAGGTTTGCTCAATTTTCTTGGCTTTGGGAGGTATATCTGTTAATGATGTGGATATATCTAGAAGCTGGGCTGGTTCTAAAGACACTGTACCATCTAATACAGATTCAGCAGAATTTTTATTTAATTTTGTAGTACTTCTAGGAGCTGGCTTTGGTGGTTTCAGCTCTTCTACAAGTTCCTCTTTTCTAGGCAAAGACTGAACTCTTGGTGTTGGCTTTGGGGGTTCATTAACATCATGTGGTATGGAAATGTTAAATTTATCTTGTAAATCGCTAGATAAAGTTGACTTAATAGTTTTTTCATTTTTGTCTGCATGGGGGGTAAAAATGGCACTCGTGTGGCTTTTGCCAAAGCCATCAATATCTGGCTCTGGATAATTATAGATGGAGGATGTCTCTTTAAGTACAGGTTGGTTGCCTGCATCAACTACAGTATTAACACAGGTATTTGGCGGTTTACTTTTGAGCTGATCAAGGAGAGATTTCACAGATGTCTTAACAGTGTTTTTTTCACTGAATGGGGGAACGATTTGAACCTCTTTAGGGTCAGGTGATTTGTTTGGGGATACACCTGCCCTCCAGAACAATGGCACAGAGGGCTTTTCATATAAGCTAGATTGTGTTGCAGATTCTTCACTTCTGGCCTCAGCTTCCAAGATTTGGGGGCTATCAGAAGGGGATAATGTGCCCTTCTCACAAAATGAAGAAAGAATGGTGTTAGAAGTGGACGAAGCATGCAAAGTAGTCTGGTTGTGGGTTCCCAACGCCTTCCCTAACCTAGTAGCAGTAATAAAGGTATCATCCTGACCACCAGTAAGAGGTGCAGAAAGAAAAGATGGGTTAGACAGAGATGAAGAAAGCCTGGTTTCAGCCTCTGAAGACACGTCCAGTCTGTAAAGAGGACAGAATAAAAATCTGCAGGTCAGTTGCCTCGCAGATGTGACAATACATATCTGGCAAGTTATTCATACATTAACCACTTCATATTTCTCCTAGGAGAGACAAATCTCTGAAGAATAGGGTATTTAAAAAAAAAAAAAAAAAGTATATGTGGTTTCCTCTATTAATGTTTTTGCGACAGTTCAGTGTTTCTCAAACCACAACTTGGGGACCCTGGTGTGGCCAGTGGTTCCAGAAGAAAAACAGACATCCACTGGTTTAAAAAATAAACCTCATAAAAGTGCCACTAACTCCTTTGACAACAACTCCTCCTGCTGATAATGTCAGCCACAGAGTTTGATTTGTGTAGCTGGGCCGATGACCAACATTATTATTTTTTTTATTTTGTTTGAACATTTTATAATGATTTTGGTGTGGGAGAGGACCGTCTCAAACTGCTCCCAGCGAGTGTTGGAAGGGACTCCCATTTGCTGTATAGATCACATTAGAAGTTGACACTCATACAATGTAGGATTTTGTAATTTGGAGTAAAGCCACCCGCTATGGGCAGCTATTTTTAACTTTCAGCACATGAAAATGTGTAGTGTGTGTATGAGGAGATGGCCTTTTTACCAAGTGATTAGTAGCAGGCAAAATCTCTATCTAAAGATAGATTTATTTTAATACAGCTTGTGGTAAGAGAAAACCCAGAGTCCTACAGTGCTCAGCTTAATCAAACTGGGAGCCGAAGTAACCCTCGGATAGAACACCATAGTGCCGGACTACTTCTGATTGCAACTCTCTTCTAATAGCCAAATGAAGCAATCTGGCAGGTATATGTTTTATTTGAAAGAGTCATGGATCCTTTAAAATGCAGTACATCCAATAGTAAGCTTCGTTTTTCATAAAGACCAGACCCTGGGACTGGTAAAAATCCCATTAAAGTCCACTAGCCAACTAAAAATTCACTCCATCCACTGGTTATGGGTCCCAATATTAGAAAAACGAGGAGTGCAGAAGAACCGCGTTCATGGCACAACTGTCTCCCAAAAACTCACCTCTCAATGCCTTGCGTAACGCTATGCAAGACAATGTAGAGTGTGACATCAGGATGCAGAGGCGTGATCGGCAAATCTATTGCCAACAGTTCTTTAGCACCCGTTAATCTTTTCAGTGCTAGACACCCCTAATGTTTCACTCGTCTAGGAATAATCCACTTATCTGGGACATGTGTGGCAAAATATGCAAGAGAGGAGAGGGGGAGGGCAGGGAGAAGGTGGTTTCACCCATCACAGGAACTGTACCCTATGATAAAAGGGTAGTACCTACTGCTTTGGCTTTCATAGGGAATAGCGTTAAGACTCTTATGTTTTAACTGGACAGAAAGTGCTATTACAACACCATGTAATAAAGATATATTGGAGTTGCAATATTAATAAAATAAAAAAAAGGCTTCCCTCTATTGCTAATGATGGCTGCATAATTTCAGAAGTGCTTTTTAGATTCAGCTGTGAAATCCTAATATAAAAAGACAAACTACCGCAAGCGATATAATTCAGAGATAGTCTTTTCACTTTTGGTGGAAAAAAAAAAAAAAACGGACAAAATAAATAAATACATTGCAAGAGCTATATCAAAAGTTGCAGTAATCCGTGCAAAGGAGAAAGCTGCCTGGGTATTTGTAAGCAAAGGGTGGGTAGCCGTGTCGGTCCTTTCTTCCAAGCAGTAAAAAAACAAAAACGAAGGAGAGGGAGTAGGTGGTACCGTATGATACCTTTTATTGGACCAACAAGTAGTTGATGTTACAAGCTTTTGAACCTCTCTGGGTTCTTCAACATACCTAATAAAGGACCCAAGAGGTTTAAAAGCTTGTAACATAACTACTTGTTGGTCCAATAAAAAGGTATCATACCACCTCCTCCCTCCATTGTTCTAAAGGGGTATTTGTATGAACAACACATGAATGTAAGTTGTATGAAACAAAATATTTTAGGAACAATCAGTGGGACTGGAGTTTTAACTTCCAAGTAGAATCAGCGAGAAACAGTAGTCTTAAAATAGCTGTTGATCAAAGTTACTTATCAATTTCAGAAAAGTGTGCTAATCATTTAGATATTTGTATGCGTTCTAGTTATGTGACGGACCGCTTTATCTCAATGACGTTTTACGATCGTCCCTCAATGAATGTATACACGTTTTGGTGTTTTAACCCATGTAATATTAGGGAAAATCAAATCAGATTCTGCTAAAGATCTAGCCGATCCAAAAGGTGCCGTTTTTTTAATAATAAAAAGTGTTATGGACAGACATATCTGGCTAAACTTTCACATCACTGGATTGAATCCAGAAATCTAATAATACGGATTGAACAGGACGCACCCTAACAGTTTAATTCCTACTACATGACCTTTCAGTGAAAGCCTGGATAGGAATATCTTAAACTCCTGGTTTGCTTGTTTGGTTTTAGGGGTCGTGTCCTTCTAAAAACCTAATAAAAGAACAGACAAAAATATCTTAGCAACGAAAAAAAGTTAAACAAAATGTAAGTGCAACAAGGAGTGGTTCTGCTTCCTTATTGCATGAAAATAATACCAGTTAGGTGTGTTAGTAGGCCTGGGGCCAAGAGTGTGACTACATCCTCATGTCAATTATTTACTAGAACAGTCCGTCACGCCAGAACTCCAACCAAGGGGTTTGGGGAGGGGGGGGGGGGGGGAGGAAAGGGTTGTAGAGGACTGTAGTCCAACATCTACATAAAAAGAGAGACCTGTAATTCTCAAAGAAGGGGAGTGTAATAGTTTAGAAAATATTTTGTATGATAATGCAGATTTCCTATGTACTTTTAGCATCCTAGAAAATTAGCCACAATCCACAGGGTGTCACCATGTGTGTAATGTTTATTTTGGGTTATGTCCCAGCCTACTACTGACTAACCCATACTAATAACCAAGATGGCATCTTCTCTATAGCAGGTGTTTCAAGGAGGTATGCCGTAGGAGTCAGCAGTTATGTATGTAATCTATGAAGTCTCTTAACCACCACCCTTTTTGCTATAATGTTTTGAAATATTAAAATAATTGTAGTAATAGTATTTTTTCTTCATGATCCCAACAATGCATTTTCCAAACAGTATTTCTCCCTAAGGCCGTGATTATACCAAAATCGTCCGGCGGCATAGCACGATGCCACGTGGCTTAAAACCACAATACAGAAATCCAATTAAAGTGAACATACTGTTTGCGACGCGCACCCAGCGCCAAACTGCAAAGAGGCAGACTGGAGAGAAGACAGGAGGAGATTTTGTTTTTCATGAGCGAAGGCTGCTGAGGGCGAACAGCTCACGGCCAGGCCTCCCTGTCTCCTCTCCCTGCATGCAGTTCAACATGCCGCTCGGCGGCATCGTGAGGATGACGTCACCGTATCGCGCTGCAGCCCCATCGGAGCATGTATAATCATGGCCAAAGACGTGAGAAATACACCCTGGAGTGATTCCTATGATTTGGCTGGGGTGCTGTTAGATTGGCGTCTGCATTCATCCCATCCAAACGTTCTGTAGAAAATTTGTATGAACTCAAATAATTTTAGGCAAAATAGCTGCATCCCATTATAAAAATGAAAGGCCCATTTACTCTTGCCCAATTTTTTGTTTAGTTTTAATAAATGCAGCAGTTTGTTGCCTTTACAGCAACGCACATATCTAAGCTGCTGATTGATCTGTTCTCCTGTGATCGATCAGTGAAGATGCAGCTTCCCAGGGCAAGCAATATGGCTGCGTGGTCAGGAGGAAGTGGTGTAGCTTCCAAAAATTGTTACTATAGCAACACAAGGAAGCTTAATACAGTTACCAGTACAGTTAGACTGGTAGCTTAATATATCCCCATTGCTTCCTCATTACACAAGTGTCACTGGCTTCTCTCCTATATCCTTGTGCCAAAGGCAGTAAAAATCTGTTTAAGTATTGTGTACATAGCACCATAGAAAAAAAAAAAAAATGTTCCCTGCAACACAGCCGGGGCTTTTTTTGCTCTCTAGACATACCTCTACCCAAAGACAACACATAAAATACCCGAGGAGTTGATAAGTTAGTCTGGTTATAGTAGTTGGCACAGGGATAGAATAAAGAGGTCTACCACAGTATCCCACACCAGGGCACTAAAGGCTTATGTATACCATATTTCTACAGGATTCAAATTGTAGCAGTAGGAAATTAGCAGTCACTTTTGTGCACTTCTGCATGAAAAGGCACAGAGAGTTCAATACATATACATACATATATATAATATAAAAAATAAAAAAATTTAAAAAAAAAGAGGGTGAATCTTTACGGTATTTTTATTAGACATTGTTTCTTCACTTACTGCACCTTCCAATGCCCTTCAAGTAGACACACTGCTTAATGGTGACAACTCTAGTAACTCCTTTTTTTTAAATTGTCCACTTTGCCAATGATCCCAGGAGACACTATGGCCTCAAACGTTTTGGGCCTTATTTATGCCGGTGTGTCAGCAGAAAGGGCCAGATTTACCAAGCAGAATTCTGCCATAAGACATGCTCTGGCACTGGAAAACATATTGCAGCCCATTCGCTTGAACGGGTTGTAAGGAGTCTTCTAGTCCAGGGGCGCGCAAACTAATTTTGCTGCCCCTCCCCCCCCGCGCGCCCCCCCCCCCGCCCCCTTATCATGGCAACCGTGACACCACATGATGCCGCGTTGTCATGATCACACGTCCCGAAGCCGGCTGAACCTTGGTAAGTAGAGGTTGCAGAGGCCTCGCGCTGTCCCCCGGCATTTTTATTTAAATGCCTTGGGGAAGAGCGTGGGACATCTGCAACCACCCGTGGCCCACAAAAAAAAAAAATCTTGCGCCCCCCAGTTTGCGCACCGCTGCTCTAGCATCTTGTTGCAGAAGATTACATTATAAGGAATATTTACTATGCAATCAACTATCCAATGGAAGACAAATTAAATCTCCCAATTTCTGCATAATCTCACTTGCACTGTACATTTTGGAATGTTACACTATTTGCTGCTAAGCTTTTTGTCTTACGTTAAGAATCTTCATTAAGATAAAAATAAAATAATAAGTATAGCTTAATGACTTCAATATTCATTGCCTATATCATCCTCCTTGGCTGAATAGTGCAGGGTCTATAATAGTGACATTACTAACCTGGGTTTCACAGCTGAAGTTTTGACACCCCTCTCTGAGGATGGAGGAGGTTCTGGCTTCTCTTCTTCTGCAACATTGACCTTGAACGGATTCAATGAGGTCTTCTTGCTCTGAACATCTACAGTTTTCTCCACTTTCATGGTACCAGCAGCGGCCTTTGCATCCTCCTTCTTCGATACTTCAGTAAAGTTCTCAACCTCTACGGTTTTAGGAGCCTCCTTTTTCCCAGTCACCAGAGAGAGCAGGGAGGACATCTTGTTCTCCTGCTTCTTGTTCTCCTTTGTTTCTTTCTGCACTTCTGAGGCCAGAGGAGGACTGCTGGACCTGGATTCTTCTACACTGGAGGTCTTGTAGGAAGGCAACGTCAAGGACTTATTAGAATCTTTAGTGGTAGAAGAGGCCAGGCTTCTCTCAGGGAAGGGAGTCGTTGTCTGTACTGGTTCATTGGAAGGTTTGGAAGACAGATTTTCAGCAGATGCGTAAAGTGGAGTTTTCCGAATGATTTGAGGGGAATTGGTAAGCGAGTTGTCTTTAGGAGTGTCGCTCTTTGGTTCATTCTCCTCCATGTATACATGATTACCATTGATACACAGATTGGATCGAGTGATTGGATCATTCTTGGACCTCATGCCACTGAAGAAGGACAACCCTTCTTTCTTATTGTTGCCAGAGGTTACTTGATTCAGCTGCTTGGGATCAGCACTTGCTGTTCTTTTGTGTGTCATAATCACAGGAAGATGAGGAAACCGTCCTGGAAATAAGAACACAGTAGAGGTAAATCAATGCCTTCGACTGAGGCAAATTAAAATTGAAAGACAAGAAACAAAAAGTTTGAAGACAGATCAGGTCTGAACGAACACACACACACACACACACACACACACACACACACACACACACACACACACACTTTTTTCCCCTTATGGTCCTGGGTTGCCAATTAATAACCTGCAGAAAGCATAAAAACCACCTGGCTCACCAAACAGCTGAGAATTTAGCTTAAACAGACGAAAAATCAATGGGAATGATGTCTAATTAGGTTAAAAAAGGGATGTCAGTACATCTGAAGGATATTTGGTCTCAAAATCTTACGTAAAGCTAGTACTTTATATCGTACAAAGAACACTCGGCCCATTAAAATGGATCCCAAACTACAACTAACCTACTGTATGGTACATGTTTTATTCATTCATTGACAAAAGATCATCCACAATCAATAATTTTCATGGAGTCCAATAGCAATACAACAACAAACAATGCCAAAAAATACTCACTTTCTGATATGGGAGATGCTGGTGCTTGATTGAAGTCGGAAGAAAAATCACTGGGTTTAAGCACGGTTTTTGAAGCACTACTACTCGGCTGAAACGTTGGCAGGACAGACATGGACTGTGAAATAGAGTTTTTCTTCAGTCCTGGTTTGGAAAACAGGGTCTTCAGCTTCGATTTCTTCTTATCCACCTCAGGCACTTCCTCGTCACTGTCATCTGGGTTCTGATTCATGCTGGGAACGATGGCGGAGGCAGTGTCTGGAAACCCGTCGTGACGCTTTCCCTTTAACTTGTCCTTCAGTTTCCCAAAGGGAGAACGGGATTTATCCTTCATGGAGAGGTCAAACATGCTGGCTGTCATATTGTTCCTCATGAACTGGATCTCCACCTCAATCTGACCACGTTCTTTGGCCTTCTTTCCAGGCTTTGACTTTAATGGATACCACCTTTACAAAAAAGACAGGGAGAAAAAAAACAAATGAGGCAACTTTAAAAACAAACCAACCACAAGTTAATCAGTGATAGAGTTAGATTAGTTTTTAGATGCACCTTCCTTTTATAATGTCAAGTTGCTACACAAAGTAGGATTATATTCACACATAAAAAAAACAAAAAAACAACATGATATAAAAAGATATAGGTCTGCCATAAAATGATCATGTGGTAGTTGGTGTTCTAGTAGTGATCAAACTAGGGTGGGGTTTTAACATATTTCTTAACTTTAACGAATTGTTTTGTTGGAAAAGGCACTTTTTGGGCTTCATGTGATACGGACACACGTTTAACTTTAATTACAGGCCAACACTGCAGATCAGCATTCAAATCTTTTGCCTGGTTTCCCTGTAGCGCCAAAGGTGATGTTACTGTAAACACTGAACCGATAACAAGTTGCGATTAGACCTACCACATTGTTCTTAGGACAACTGATAACTTGTTTTTGGTAATAGCAACAGCAAAGCTTTAAAATGTAAACCCCAGAGGGGGGTGTATCGCCACAGAGGTCAGAACACAAGATTAGTTAAACTCCATAAGGGCTTACTTTGTATCTCGGCCACAAACTGTTGTGCAGATGAGCACGTCACTGCAAAAATTAAGCTGAAGCATAAAGCACTTCAGAAAAATAAATAAAATAAAAAACTAAACATCTGTCCACTTTGTGCTGAATTACAGCACAAGAGTTAATGTGAACAATAGGAGAGTCTCTTCATTCTTTTGCAGCATTAATACACTTTTTCCTTTATTTGACCACGTTTTGGACACTTGATAGATCCAGAAACTTAAAAAAAAATAAAGCGCCTTATTGATGCAACGTCAATACCACAAAGCTTCCCCGACAGTGACTGGTCTACACTATGTTAAATAAGGGCATTAGAACGTAGAGGCAAAGCAGCTGTTAATTACATTGATTGCAAATAGGGTGGACATCTGGGGTTTTATGTCCTTAAGGTGGAAGGGGCCCGTACGACTAACTGAAGTTCCTTGGTTGCTCCAGACAGTAAGCCCCTTGCTCCACAAAATGCCCTGCAGAATCCCGTACACCCCACCAGGTGTATGGACTGAGGAAAGGGCTTGTCTGTCCTTAAACATTACGTTATGCATATACCAGCTCTGATGCTTTAAATACAAAGTATGTTAATTTACAGAAAGACTCCTGTATGCTTCCTCCACCACTTTATTTCTTCATGTACACCCCACCATCCAAACTGGTCCACAGACCAAACCATCCCTCCCCCCGAATATATTTCAAGCTTGCAAGAAGCGTGCAAGAGCAATACTCTGTCTCAGCATTGTAGTTCTTCACCCGAGGAAGAGCATTGTGTAATTTACTAAATAAAACAGTTATATTCCATTCATTATGGTTTCAAAAGCAACATGATAAAGATCCCTTCAGCAACCAATGAGTTAAGGCACATTCGGATTTTCAGAATGTTTGTGGGGGTTTTCTGACCATTAGCGGGTTTCCTGTTCTACTTGTCCTACACCAGGAAGAGCCCTTGCATAGCTTTGACACATTCTCTGCTCTCACACTAGGGGGTTTTAAAAAATACAAAAAAAAAAAAAAAAAAGTTGAATAAAGAGAGCATGCAATTCCACCCACGTATTGAGAGAAGAACTGCACAAGGAACCGGCATAGAGACTTGATGGGTAGTGATGAGGAACCAAAACATTCAAAACAAAAAAAGGGCTTTGTGCAAAAGCAGTTTCTAGTTCCCTGGTTTTAACAAAATGATTCTCACAAACACGAGGAAAGAGAAGCAATAATAATTCTACACTTTTGATGACACACACCACACACACACACCACACACACCACACACACCACACACACCACACCACACACACCACACACACCACACACACCACACACACCACACACACCACACACACCACACACACCACACACACCACACACACCACACAATCCCAGTTCCTATGCAAATAAAACAACCTTTACATTGCCCTTATGAAGTACCTGGTACTGTATATGTTAGACACTAGCTTCTTTTTTTAGAGCAGGGGAGCGCAAACTTTTGCAGCTGCATGCTATGGACACGAGTGACACCAGTAGAGTCAAGGCAGGTATAGCGTTGCAGAGGCTTCACGCGATCCCCCGGCATTTAATTTAAATGCCTCGGGGAAGAGCACGGGACCTCTGCAACCACCCTTGCCCCCTCCCCGCGCACCGCTGTTCTAGGAGGGTCATCGGGCTGAGCACTCAGAAAGAGCAGCCAGTCCGATTGAAATGGAAGTGGAGGCTCCTCCACTTCAGTTTCCAGGATCCCGTCACGTGATAGTTTGTGAAGTGATCACGACTTGGATGTGATGAGGTCTGGCTGCACCACAAGGTTAATGCCATGGTCTTCCTTCAATAAAATGGAATACTACTTAAACTCCTTCACATGAAAGGGGTCAACCAGAGGACATTAAACCACTCCCAACGCTCCAGATTTACACATTTACTTTAACACCACTTATAGGTGTCTGTTTAAAAAAAAAAAAAAGGAAGAGAGACAAAATCAGACAGTCACTTAGATTTAGTTTCCTAAACTTGTTACTGGCTCATTTGTCCTTCGAGGAACTGAACCTTTAATTTACTGGTTTGTATTATCACCCCCCCCCCAAAAGCATTGTATATAAAAATGATATGCCTACAAATAAAAAAAACTCTTCTAGGCACAAGAATAAAACCAAGTACGTGTAATTATTCCATCTGAGGACTATCACTTGTGTTCAATGTGGTTTCTTGAAAATATATGTGTATGTGAGGGTGTGGGGGTGTGGGGGGGTGTGAAATGGGCCGACTAGGTGTGCCAGGTGGTTCCCATGTGCCGTCATATTCTAGATTTCCACCCTAAATGAGCAGTCCACGTTTACCACTTTTTATTGACGTCTCTGTAGGTTGCAAGAAGAGAATAATTCTTATCCTAGCCGTACAGATCGCTATGTGCATAAAGCCCCTAAACAGGGAACGGCCAAGAATACACTAGTCTGTAGCCTTTTTATGCTTTCTTCTTTAATCCCTCCCTTTGGTTGCGATTATAGTGGCCGTGACAGCATACGCCTCCAAAACAAATACCTGAATTCCGTGAAGGGGCACATAGTGCACGCGACGGAGAGGCAGAATACTGGAGAGACAAATGAATTTGTCCCTCCGTGCGATATCCGTGTAACGTCAGCGTCAATTGAAGCTGTTCAGCCAATGGAGACAGCTCGTGTGACATCATGGGCAACGCCTCCACCACGCCTCCCGATGTCTCCTGCATACAGTGCAGGTTTCGCAAGTAACGTCTTTGCGCGGCCTGCAGCACCCACTATATTTGCGGCCTTTGATTTAAAGCAAATACCCTATAGATGTCCGCTTGTACATTTGTAGGATTAGCCACCACTTTATTCACAAATAAAAAATAAATAAATAAAAAAAAAAAAAAATAGGAATACAGTTTATGAAATGATTTAATTAAATAAACCAACACAGTTATAACACTGTGCATTGCAGGCCCCTTTGGCAGCAAAAAAAGTAAACAGGCTAAATAGACTTCATTTATTAGAAAGGAAGGTGAAGGTGGTGTGTACTATTTGGCATTTAATTAGTTTGAGTTCGATTGGAATCCCCCTCCCACATCAGCACTGCTGCAGTAAATTACACAGGAATTGGTGGGAGGCTTAGAGAAAGGAGATAAAATCCCTTCTAAAACTGCTGACAAACTTAACAGCTTCCAAGAATTGACAAGCCCATTAATAAAGAACTCTAAAAAGTAAGTTTTTTATCAACCAAGCTTTAGGTAAACAGGGAGACTGGGGCATCTAGGGCCCACCAGGGAATTTGATTGTAGGGCTGACAGATACGCACCCTCGGGGTTCGCCAGGCCCAGCCTCCTTCTCTCAAGGTCGGGGGGGGGGGGGCAGAGGGGGGAGGAGAGTTTGACGTGGAAATTGAAACTCAGTACGTCCAGAGGGTGTCCAGTCCTGCCCTACGCAACCATACTCCTTCAAAATGATCTTTCAACATACCACTTAATGTTGGCTGTAATATGGGGACAAGTCGCTAGCTGTCCGTAAACCAGACCTCCATTGCTAATAGCAATACAAAAAAATTATAGACTTGTCATTTCTTCTCGCGATATTACCATCATATTGGTTTGTCCAAATCTAGGACAAGGATGCCAACTCCCAACTGCGCATCAGAAAACACGGTGGTCATCTTCCGGTACCTTTTTGCCATGCTAGCACTCCTGGCAGCAAAAGAGTTAATGCCCCTTAAAAAAGCAGGGAAGCCTCCCTCATTACAATGAAACTATCTACACTTAGATGGGGGAACCTGTCAAACTCAGAATATTCATAACTTGCCCGCAAATGTTTTAAGCGTCACACAGAAGGAAAGTTGCAATCTTGGCTTAAGTAGAAATAGCCGTGTTATTGTGATAGTACAGAATAAATGGGAGTAGGCTACTTCAGTATTTGCCCATAGCCAAGGCGGATTGGACAATAAATGCATGAAAGGGACAGTGAGAATTAGGACCAAGTATCCCTCAGCAGTGTGAAGGGGGTTGGGGGTGCTGAAGTGTAAAATGAACAAGGAGAGACATTAAAAGATGGTGTGTGTGTGTGTGGTTTGGGGGTTGTGTGTGTGTGGTTTGGGGGGGTGTGTGTGTGGTTTGGGGGTGTGTGTGTATGTGTGCGCGGTTGGGGTGTGTGTGCGCGGTTGGGGTGTGTGTGCGCGGTTGGGGTGTGTGTGTGCGGTTGGGGTGTGTGCGCGCGGTTGGGGTGTGTGCGCGCGGTTGGGGTGTGTGTGTGCGGTTGGGGTGTGTGTGTGCGGTTGGGGTGTGTGTGTGTGTTTGGGGTGTGTGTGTGTCGTTGGGGGGTGTGGGTGTGTGTGTGGTTGGGGTGTGTGTGTGGTTGGGGTGTGTGTGTGGTTGGGGTGTGTGTGTGGTTGGGGTGTGTGTGGTTGGGGTGTGTGTGTGTGTTGGGGTGTGTGTGTGTGTGTTGGGGTGTGTGTGTGTGTTGTTGGGGTGTGTGTGTAAAATAAAAAAAATAAAAATAAAAATAAACCGCCAGTATTAAGTCCTCTTTTTTTAATGCCAAAAAGTATCATTTTGAGTTCAGAGGTTTTCTGTTCTGGTGAGCTTTTATACATTCCTTTGAGGATTTTGAGGTTTAAAGAATTTATGGAATGATCTGGTTGTGAGAAGGTGTCCCACTAAAGTGCAGAATCGCTCTTCATGGTGTGTTGCGTGTCTATGTACTGTAGGTTCATGCTGGTTTGAAGTTTTTGGCTGGTTTCACCAATGTAGCAACCCAGATCACATTTGTGGCATTAGACCATATACACCACATTGCTAGATGTGCAGCAGTGTTATCTGTACCGCTGAAGGTTCTACGTTTGCGATTGGCTGTGGGATCTTAGCATATATATGTTTGCATGGTGAGTATATGAGTATGAGTATAATGTTGCATGGTTTAGCACCATTCTCAGTCCCTGAGTTCTTCACGAAGTTTTCTGTTGACTAACCCTCCTTCTGAGGTTTGGCAGTTGCCGAAATGCAAGGTCTGTGGAAGATGTCTTTTAATGTGACATCATATGTCACCATAGGTTTCAGAGCTATAATTAGGTTTCGCATTTCCTCAAGGGCAGGGTTGTATGTGACCACAAAATGTTGTGTGTGGTTGTTTCTTTTTGAATTGTTGCAGATGTTCTCGTGGGGTGTTTAATGCAGATGTGATTATTTTTGTCAATGGTAATTTTCCTATATCCCTTCAGATAGAAACAGCTACATATGTATATACATACATACATACATACATACATACCATACCATACCATACCACATACTAACATTCTCCCGAGGGAATGTGCAAAATTAAAAATAAATGACCAATTCCTTCTCTAAATTATCTGCTTTAGATTGTGATCTGGATTTTTACATACAGGAGAAATAGTCTTAAAAGATTGCTAGTCCAAATAAAGTACTCAATCTTTTCTTAACAAAGCAATGTGTTTATGTTGTGTAAGACGGCAGAACTTGCTTCACTGCCAAGAACTACCCTTCAACGTTACTGAACAATTTATTGAAAAGGGGATTAACTTGCAACAAAAACAGACTTTAAATCCCCTTTTCCATGTTGCTCACATTTGTGAAATTCTTGCTTTGATGCAGCTTTTCCAACGTCTGTTTTATAACTCTGCATTATTAATCACAATTTTTGTAACATATGCACCATTCTTTCCCCATGTAGATAAGAACCTCCCATATTCGGCAAATGTTTTTTTTTGCAGTGACGTTTGGAAAACTCTTAAGACAACCGAGGTTGCAAAACAAAAAACAGTGGGGTACAGGTGTTGAATGAACGTGTACGTTCACTTGGTTGCATTCACAATCTCTAGAAGATTTTAAAAAGTCCCCAAAAAACACAATTACTATTAAAAGCAGAAAAAGGTATTTAAAAAAAAAAAAAACCGGAAAAACAACAAAAAACCAACCACAAGATAAAATACCAGCGATTATAGAAATGAACCAATTGAAGCAGCAAGTCTTCATTTTTCATCCTCTGTGTTGTGAAACCATGGACCCTATTTGATCATTTGCTTGCTTTCATATATAGGCTCCCCTTGTGCCAAGTCATTTCACATTTCCCTGCTATATTAACCTCCGTTGGGAGACAACTCCATATATCCACCACTCTTTCATTGGCATACTCCTCATGATTCCCCTAATCCTCCCACCATCCAGTTTCAGAGCATAACCTCTTGTTCTACCACTTTTCTTTCTGGTACACATTCACGCTCCTACCCCGATTAGATAACCTTCCTGTATTTGAAGGTTTATCCAATGTCCCGTCCCCATTCCTCCTCACCAACTCTTACAGTTATGGAAATGTATGCGAGGTAGGAGGATTGATTCAGGTACTCACTCTGTCCTTATTTATTCACGTGTCACAGAAAATGTGAATACATGTTATCATTACATATCTCAGATATAAATAGAGCAGGAAACTGGTCACGTGGCAGAACACTGGTATCGAACTCTTAACAGAAAAGAATAGGCTCATACAGGGCAATGATCCGTGATTAAGATCCCGGAGGTACAGCAAGTGTCACACCCATCATTAGAACACCTGCCTTGAAAAATACAGTCATCTCCGTCATGCCCTTTCCATAGACAATTGCTTTGAAGGTATGTGACAATTAAGACGTGCTAAATTAAGGCATTTTACAGCCAACATGCACTTTAAAAAGACAGGAAGTCACAGGGGACGCCAACGTATTAAACTATTATGGGTTTGTTTCACTTGGAAAAGAAAGTAGATTGTTCCATCTTGAAACCGCTGCTCCCACACTTGATACCCGATTGTTCCTATGAGTTGCAGAGGCACATGAATTAGTCTCCCTAAGATTGCAATAGAAACGGAAAGAAAGATCAGTACCTTATCTTTATGATTTGTTCTACTACTCTACTAAAAAAAGTCTATCTTCATGTCTGAAGCGCTTGTTCTTATGTCTCTGGTATTACTGCTGCAAAGCCCTGTACAAATAAATATATGGACACACACACAGTGAGGTGTCAAATACAGACATACCCCGCATTAACGTACGCAATGGGACCAGAGCATGTATGTAAAGTGAAAATGTACTTAAAGTGAAGCACTCCCTTTTATCCACTTATGGATGCATGTACTGTACTGCAATCGTCATATGCGTGCATAACTGATGTAAATAACACATTTGTAACAGGCTCTATAGTCTCCCCGCTTGCGCACAGCTTCGGTACAGGTAGGGAGCCGGTATTGCTGTTCAGGACGTACTGACAGGCGCATGCGTGAGCTGCCGTTTGCCTATTGGGCGATATGTCCTTACTCGCGAGTGTACTTAAAGTGAGTGTCCTTAAAGCGGGGTATGCCTGTATATTCCTATGAGTTCACCCAATAGAATATATGACGTTGCTCTAACAGTTACAATTAATACATTTTGGTATCGGCTGGTACCTTTTAGATAAATAGTACCAGCTAGTAAGGACAATTTTTACTTCTCAATTTTTGTTGTCCCCAACCTGTCTTGCAGTTAGTTCCATGCCTACAGGTAAGGCTTGCTGGTATGGGTTCTATGCCTACACTAGTGCCAGCAAGCCTTACCTGTAGGCATGGAACCATCTGCAAGACAGGTTGAGCAATATAGATATTAGCCACTAGGCTGCCCATAATTTTGTGCACTTGGACAGTATATTCCCTCCCTTAAGGGTTTGAATTAGCCTAGGTTTAAAGATCGCCGCTTCTCAAAGGAGATGATGTGCACTAAAGATTAGGGCTTAGAACTAATCCAGCTCCCTTTTCCCTTGTGAAAAGAGCCATGTCACGCTAAGAGACTGTAAATGACAGTTACTTAGTCATATTGATCTCCTGACAAATTGTCTCCTAGGAGGAAACAATTATAATGATGAATACTCATTTTGTAATATTTATCCATCACTCAGACACTGTTTTTACACATTTTCTCTTTAGTGCTGGAGTGGCCTGCAATTTACAATGTGTTGGGCGGAGACACACACACACACACACACACACACACACACACACACACGTTTTAAAGATCAATGTTTTTGTTCCCAACAGATGTTAATACTTCATTTTTTTTACAGGGTCTTTACAAAAAATCCCATTTGGACCGAAACGTTGATATTACCTGATGCACTTTTTTTTACATATACCTGTAGGAGTTGTGTACTCGTTTTTCTGTTCCCAACATTTTTGTCGAGTTTGAAGCAAATGACAAAATGTCAAAACTTGGTGCTTAGAACCCCCCTCACTAAATGTAATATAAATCTATCCCTGTAATCATGCCGGGGATAAAAAGAAAATCTTTTCTTTATTAATCACAAACCACTGTTGCATAACCCGTCAACATAAAATGCTGGGAGATAAAAACGGATAGGCTATTTCACCCCCAGGGGTTTTGCAAGGGCTATACAAAAACCACCCTATGTCCCTATGCTCCTTTACACACCCTTATTTTACCTCATGTGATAGGCATCAGCCAATCCTGGAATTGTGTTTAAAAAACATTGCAACACGCTGGTGGAGATACAGTACATACTATTGTAACTATGTGGAGATGAGCAAGTCATTTTTCATGGTGACAAAAAAAATAAATAAAGTTCCATTTCTTACCATTGCCGTGTAACAGGGATAAACCTATTTAAATTATGTAAAAGGTCACTGCCGCACGCAAGGCGTTTCTGCCAAGCCTCCAGTCAGAGTAAAAATAAAGCATTATTCAATCGTAGGTCAACACCTAAAGGAGTGTTCAGAAGTCACGTGGCATTGCCATAGGTCCACAAAACGGTAATTAACAGATGGTATGTTTATTTGCTGTCAAATGTTGATATAATTATTCACTTGTGTGCACCTTCACATGTCTCACATGGCTGACATGGCTGCCCTGCTTTCCCCCCACTATCTCTATGCACAGGGGAGCGCAAACATTCTGTTCTGCGCACCCCCCCGCCCTCACCTTTTCTCCGGCGTTTTGACGTTGCGTCGCCAGAAGCCGCGGGAGACAAGGTAAGGAAACTTCGAGGCCCCGCTCCCCCGGCATTTAATTTAAATGTGTGGGAAGAGCGCGGGGCCTCTGTAAGCGCTGCGTCCACCCACAGAAAATGCTGCACACCCAGTCTTAGTGCTGGTGACAGCGACGCCGCGGCAAAACAAATGCATTGCTGCCGTCGCGTGCACTTATAGTAAGCGCGACGCAGCGGTCGCTGGAAGTCATCTCTATTTGATTTTCCAGCGACCGTCGCTATAAGCGCAGCCTTAGCATACAATGCTTCCACTGCAGCCAGGGATTCTGGTTACTGACATCCAAATGAGCACTGTCACCTTTTGCACATTTTAAGTCCTACGTTATATATGGAACTTTATGCACTATGAATCAGTGTGTTGAATATATTGGCCATACAGTATTTTCTAAGCGTGTACTATTCCAGTGCCAAGACACCCTACCACCCATTCAAATCAATGCGTTGCCGGCCCCCCTGGCAGTGAAAGGCATTGCATTTTAGGAATGCGCTGCGAGTTCTACTCCTATCTCAGAATACTGCCCCATAACAACCTGCTTTTCTACAATGCAGAAATACCCCAGACACGTCATACATTCCTCTATAATTTGGAGGGGCACTGGGAAACACGTTGATTAAAAATAATTATTCAGAGACAAGCATGGTATAATAATAATAATATAATTTGCACTCTAATACAGTTTATTAATGACCTTGAGGTTGGGATCGAGAGCAAAGTCTCCATCTTTGCTGATGATACTAAATTGTGTAAGGCAATAGAATCACAGCAGGATGTAATTTCTCTTCAGAAGGACTTGGAGAGACTGGAAACATGGGCAGGTAAATGGCACATGAGGTTTAATACAGATAAATGTAAGGTTATGCATTTGGGATACAAGAATAAAAAGGCGACTTACAAATTAAATGGAGATATATTGGGGGAATCCTTGATGGAGAAGGATTTAGGAGTGCTTGAACACAGCAGGCTTAGCAATAGTGCCCAATGTCATGCAGTAGCTGCAAAGGCAAACAAGATCTTATCTTGCATCAAACGGGCAATGGATGGAAGGGAAGTGAACATCATTATGCCCCTTTACAAAGCATTAGTAAGACCACACCTTTAATATGGAGTACAATTTTGGGCACCAATCCTAAGAAAATACATTATGGAACTAGAGAGAGTGCAGAGAAGAGCCACCAAATTAATAAAGGGGATGGACATTCTAACTTATGAGGAGAGGCTAGCTAAATTAGATTTATTTACATTAGAGAGGCGTCTAAGAGGGGATATGATAACTATATACAAATATATTCAGGGACAATACAAGGAGCTTTCAAAAGAACTATTCATCCCACGGGCAGTACAAAGGACTCGGGGCCATCCCTTAAGGTTGGAGGAAAGGAAATTTCACCAGCAACAAAAGGAAGAGTTCTTTACAGTAATTAAAATGTGGAATTCATTACCCATGGAGACTGTGATGGCAGATACAATAGATTTGTTCAAAAAAAAGGTTGGACATCTTTTTAGATGGGAAAGGTATACAGGGATATACCAAATAAGTACACATGGGAATGATGTTGATCCAGTGATTAATCCGATTGCCAATTATTGGAGTCAGGAAGGAATTAATTTTTCCCCTTAATGGGGTTTTTTGTTTGCCTTCCTCTGGATCAATAAGTAAGTATAGATATAGGATAAAGTATCTGTTGTCTAAATTTAGCATAGGTTGAACTTGGACGGAAGTCTTTTTTCAACCTCATCTACTATGTAACTATAATGTCAAAAGCCCACACCACGTACTATAAAAATTAAAAAAAAAAAAATTTAAATTTAGTAACTCACAATAGGACATGAAAAAAAGTTCACTGGCCAATAAGAGGTGACCCCGTGTCATTACGATGATACGATACTAGTTTTACAAAATATATGCATCAACAAAATAAAATGTTATAACATTTTTATGCCATGCTAAACCCAAGAAGGCATATCTGTATTTTCACCATTGGATGCGGTTGTCAGAGTTTACAGTTCTTTACAAATATGCTTAGATGTTCTTGTAGCTTTAAGGGAGGAGGACAGATTAAAATCATTAATACACTTAAAATCCTACTGGTTCTGCTGAAATATAAAGCATATCATTTGTTGAGGTTTACATTAAGAATATTGTTGCAATTATGGTTAAAACATTGCTGGCAGCGAAACCGGCAAAAGGTTTACAGCACTCAGATTCCATCACTGCTGCTAATGGGCGCCAAGAATATATTAAAAAAAGAAGGGCAGGGGGGAGAACCTACACCACAACTCCAAGCAGACCCCACAGGTAAGCAAGTGCATCAGAGATTCTTATATAAAGCCATCTCCGTAGTCGTCCTTGTTGGCAGAGCAGTGAATGGGAACCATTTAACGGAGCCACAAAAGAACCCTGGAATCAGCAGACGTTGTGAAAACAGAATATCACATGCAGTGTAAAGAGAAATTACCAGAACGAAAGAGTTTAGAACACAACACACACCTTTAAAAAACAAACAAAAAACAACAACTGTTTGCAGCGATGTTGTGCAGTAAATACAAATATCACTTGTGAGCACATTCATGTCTCAGACAGGTCTGCAATCCTGCTCCATTATCTCTTTGCCTACAATGCTTCCACTGCAGCAAGGGATTCTGAGAAATGGCATTCAAATGAGCAATGTCACCTTTTGCTTCTCATCTATTTTAACATGGACCCCTGAAGCCATGTTGTAGATTTTGTTTTGTAGTTTATATTTTGCTTTTATGCTGATAATTTGTCTTGGGCGCCAAAAAGAGGTTGTTTAAATATAAGACCGATGCCCTATAAAACGTTTTTTATTGCAAACCAGCACCGATTGCTGTAGAATTAATGAACATTTTTATTACTTAATGTAATGGTCTGCTTTACACAAATGTCAGAAGACTCAAATAAAAACATTTGGCTATTTTGGTTTCTTTGGAAAAGAAGGTGCATTTTCATTTAATCAGGGCCTATGAATGGCAGAGTGTATACTTTCTAGCCCAGGGGTGCGTAAACAGGGGGCGGGCGGCGCTGGTTGTTACAGAGGCCCGCGCTCTTCTCGAAGGCATTTAAATTAAATGCCGGGGGAGTGGCGAAGGCCTCTAACTTCCCTTGGCTCCGGCGGCTTCTAGCGTAGCCGCGGGGTCACGTGACATCAGAACGCCAGAGACTAAGGGGAGAGCCGGCAGGGGAAGAAAAAAAAAAAGTTTGCTCTCCCCTGCTCCAACCCACCTTGTACCAGTCAGAAGACAGTAAATATGAGGCAAGAGGGGGGCTTTGCCTGTGCAAACTAGCTGTGACATCACACAAAAAGGAGTAGCCAGGATAAGGAACTGCTCCAATATCTCAGCTTACGATGTCAATCACCTTAATGTACAGTAACTCTGTAAAACTGATATTTGTTGTTTTGGGCCTAGAAGGGACTTTTAGGGAACAACTCACTGCATATTTATTATTGTCAGCACTGAGTACCACTATAAAAATACTAAATGTAGAATAAGAGAGCAAAACGATGCCACAAATAATGTAGATCTAGAACAGGGGAGCGCAAACTTTTTGTGCTGCGCCCCCCTGTCTCTCTGCCCCCGGCTCTCGCGCCCCCCTGCCTTCCTTCAGACGCGTCTGATGACGCTGCGTGGGCGTGTGACGTCAGGTCACATGGTGCCGCGGCGTCTATTGACGCCGCGTTGCCATGGCGACGCAACACAGACGGCTGAATCCCGGTAAGTAAACAGTTGCAGGGGCCTCACGCGATCCCCCGGCATTTAATTTAAATGCCTGGGGGAAGAGCGCGGGGCCTCTGCAACTGCCCGCGCCCCCCCCAGCACAATCTCCCGCCCCCCCTGGGGGTCGCGCCCCTCACTTTGCGCACCGCTGATCTAGATTACAGTAAAAGTTAAGAAAAAAGTAGTCCCTGTCCCAGAGAATTTAAAATCTAGGAATTTTATGCGCAATCTAGGCTGGTCAAGGGATTACCTGCCTTCAATTTGTACGCGTCTAGCTTTTCGCGATATCAGCCGGATATGGCAAAACAGAAACATTAATCTTCATGTTGAGTAAGAGAAAAATGTACCTTTACAAAGCTCTGCTATACAGTAGTCAGCTGATTTTATTGGGCGGGTTGGTGGGGGGGGAGGGGGGGGATGAGTTAAAACACAATTACAAACCAGTCAATTTCAGCAGCTATTGCACAAAGGGGAGGCGGTAGCTGTAGAGTACATTCTGGATGTTATTTGCATTCGCACAGCACATTGACACGGTTGCTGGCTGGAATGCCAGAGAGAGGGTCTGAAGCCAGTATAATTTTTTTTTTTTAAACCCTAAATTCAACAAGTCAAAAGCATGATAAGGGGGGGGAGATAAACAAAGACATCAAGCACACTTAACTTCGGTGTGTGTCAGGGAAATCGTTTTTCTTTTATGTGGGTGCTTGAGTTTAAGCAATGACGCTGCTACTTGAGAAAGAAATGCTTGAGAAATGCGTTGTATTGTCTTGGTAATGGAAAAATACCTGAGCATTTGTATATTAGTTTGTGATGAATGTGTAAACACAGTAGGTGGATGATGCTGTGAACACGTGACATGCTACCATGGGGATTCAGTGTCTGCTTTTACAAATTGATGACAATAGGCCTGTGAATTATCAATACTCAATTCAATTGACACAGGGTGGCATACCTTTTTGTGTATGGAATGTTTTAACAACTTTAGCTATTTCACTACGGGGACCTTGTAAACTTTTTTTTTAAAGTAATATTGAGCTGGTTTTTTTTTAGTTTGAGGGGATTCAGGAATTATCTGCTTTCTGGTTTTTGTGACTCTCTCAAATTCATATAACACAGTGTTAATTGTAGTGCTACCCAAGCGCTTGTGCTGCTTGGATTCTGAAATTTGTTTTGAGGTAGAAACGTCTCATTTATTCAGGTCAGTAAGTATTTGTTTGGGACGATACTCTGTACCTTTGTACTGGTGATTAAGGGCAGTCCCACAGGGTCGGACAGTTAAATTTCTTAGGGGCATCTGAAATGGGGGATGGTGCTTGTCAATCAAGTGTTTTCTTTACCCTTATCCCCATGATGTCCTGTATCAGCGAACCAGTAAGTTGTGGGGGAGGGGACTGGCTGTACAGGCCCTTGCTTAAAGGCTAGGTCCCCAGAGGGCCATATATGGAGTGCATGCCCACACAAGCACCAGGCCCCAGGCGGCGTGTGTGCGCGTGCCGGACAAGCCACGATACGCTGGACCCGGCCTTGGCAAAAAGACACGATTTTCTGTATTTTGGAGCAGCAGCCGAGCCTTGGTCACGGCGGTCTGCTTCACCAATGAGGGGCGGGGGAACCGCACGAGATGTATGGCATGAATGAACAAGCCACAACCTTGACCCGTGGCGATCTTGTAGTTCCCCCGCAGCTCAAGAACAGACCGCGGCTGGAACCCATGTACGCGAAGGAGTGACACTGGGGCCATAGCCTAACACACAGATCACACCAAAGTAGAGGACAATCAAACCCCTCCCATGTAAATTTAAAAATACATAGTTTATCGTTGTCAGATTGGTGGTTTAAAACTTGTTTATAAATGCCCAGGATGAGACACCTTAAACATGTCGTTCATTTAGTTCAGTTGACGTTGCGGATTGCCCCTTTTAAAAAACAGCAATTATAACTGCCTTAAAAACTTTTAAAGATAAAATATTTTCCTTTAATTGTTTTTATATGCTTATGAAATATTTTTTTAGGATCCACACATGCGGGACAACTGTTTCTGGACTCTAGGTGGTCATTCTATATCCACCAAAGCATCAGTTTGCTTGGTTTCAGATGAAAATCACCATTGACGTTGAATGAGGAATTGGTCTGTAAATTGGCCCAAAACAGTGCTTTGGTTGATTTATAGATTAAGGCCCAAATTGATTAAGGAAGTGGACATTCATGTTATCATTCTCAATAATTCTAGGCTGATTTTTCTTCACCACAAGCGGTATGTTAGCCAAAGGGAGACCGTTACCTAAAGGTGTCCCGAACAAGTGCCAAACGGGGACATTACATTATGGAATAGCACTGCAATGTACCCAAAAGTGGAAGGCTAGGGTGAGATGGCTGTATGCGTCGGGGTTGTTTTGGATCATTGGAATGTTGTCCCTTTGAAAGAGAGGCATCGTCTTTGCCACACGCAGCAGAGCTCGGCTGCTTCTTGGAACTTTTAGATGAGCCACTAGTGAGGGCTCTAGGGAGGAGAGTTGGGCTTTGAAGGGAGAGTTTTAGTCAGTAAAGGTAAATTGGAAACAGGACTCGCACAGACATATGTAGATTGACAGCAATGTGGAGGAGTTGTCAATAGTTTAAAGGGCCAAGTTTCCTCCTGCCTCCCCTGCGGAATTATGGTGAGGGTTTTGTCCTGCCTGTATCTAGTAAATATTAGTAGATTTTCGAAATAGCAAAGGGGATTAGTTAAGGACCTTCAGTGCCAAACACCTTTCGCCCAATACTTGAATGTGTTTGTATGGTGTGTAATGGAATCCCACTGCTTGGTAAATATGGGCTCTGTACCATTTTACAAGTATTTGTTATCTGGAGTCGGATAGAAGCGTTTCAGTTTCCCACAACCCAGAGCTGGACCAATCTCTGCTCTGACCCCCTTGCTTTAAAACGTGAAGGAGTTGTATTTCAGATTTTGAGGAGGACTTTCAAGTGTTAAGTATGTGGATGAGGAGATCAAGGGGTTGGTGGACCGGTGACTGTGACTTTTGCTTGGGTTGGGAGATTTGCTTAATTCCCTATAGTAGGACTGCACAACTCCAGTCCTCGAGGCCGTCAAAAAGGCCAGGTTGTCAGGATCTCGCAGACTTTCAGCACAGCTGGCTTCAATTTGCAGTCTGACTGGGCCACAATTGAGCCAGCTGGCTGAAGAAACAAGGCCTGAAAACTGGCCTGTTTGCGGCCAAGAGCAATGGAGTTGTGCAGGACTGCCTATAGCATCAAATATGTATTTAGTTTGTAGTTGAGGAATCTTATTTTAAGGCAGTATTAGGACTCTCAGAATAACTGGTGGTCTTCCACTATTCGGATACCAGTCTCATGATTGTCCCCCTGTAAAACAGTAAGAAAAATGTAAAAAGGGAACTTGTATTTTCTTCATCTTTCTATTCAGAGACGCTGCTTACAGGTGAGTGCTAGATGGTTTTCATCAAATACGTGCTGGGCTGTTTTTTCCCCCACTTTATCCCAACCTTGTGTGATGAGTCAACATCTCGCACCTGTCGTCTGTGTGCTGTGCAGGTGCTTCTTCCCATGCGATTCAAAAGTTGTTAATATTTGAATGTGTTGTTCCCTATGCTTTTGGCATAAATAGTAGCTTGCCCCACTGATGGTTTTTAACACATTGTGCCAGGGATGGCTTGCAATGCTCTGCACGTTGAGAGCAAAAACAAGAGGCCCGGAGACACATTGCAGCTGCATGTGTATGAGATCTGCATGTATGTCTTTCTGTGCATATTTCATTTCCTTTACCTAAAAATACTGTGTAGTCATAAGTATAATTGATTAAGGTTAGTTTCTTGAAACAAAACAGGAGCAGGGAAACGGGAAAATAATGAGCACAGGGCCACTCTTTGGAAACCAGGATTCACATGTAGGATGTGAATGACCTCCAGTGGATTAACTCATCCCCTTTTGAAAAAGAACACAAGTCCTTTTTTCTTCAACTTTATTGGGGAGTCACACAGAAATATAAAAGGTACTTGCTGATGGTGGTATGTCAGGGGAGTGCTTCTATAAATGCAGGTGCCTGGTATGGGGGGGAGATAAAAAAAGGATTGCCGTGCAGGGGGTGTAATGGAGGGTGGAATGTACTCACAAAGCCCAGCTTTGTAGGGAAAAATAATAATAGCATGTTTCTTGTATACTGCTGCTAGTTGCGCAGGGATTACAGAGACATTTTGCAGGCCACAGCTCCCTGCCCCGTGGAGCTTACAATATATGTTTTGGTACCTGAGGCACAGGGGATAAAGTGGAATGCCCACGGTACAAGAGACGCCACGGGAATTGAACCAGGTCCCCTGCTTCCAACTCAGTGTCATCAGTGTCGTACTCACTGGCCTCTCTTCTCCCTAAAGAGGAAAAGCGGATCACTTTCCGTGGGGGCAGGAACAGTCTAAGGACCACTACACGCCAGAAAGACAGGGGAGCGGGGCTGACCAACATTATAGCTAAGAAAATTGGAAGGTTGCCAGGGCAACTAAAAAAAACTAGGGCTGCGTAAAGGGGCTTACTGTATGTAGCAATAATGTTTGTGTTTACACAGGCTGCTAGAAACAGTAGAAAAAACATGCAGTTAACTGGGGAGAAACAGTTAACCTGAGAGCGCAAAAGGGACACAGAAAATGGGCGATCCATGATTCCAGGACAACCCACATGATTTAGGATTTGAAACTTTGGGATGAGAGCAGCCTAAATCGCTTTCACTTGAGTCCCTGCCAGATATACCATGCTATGGACTGGCTCTGCCATGAATAGATATATTAAAGCAAAATAATGCTACCCTTCGGTCACAACAGTACAATGGTTAGGTAAGTTTAGTAAAAGGTTGCTCGTGGTAGTTGTATGTATCCTTGTGTAATAATTTGTACTACACGGTCATATCGCTCTATCATCGTACAGTTAGTACACCATCTTTTCCTTTTTTTCTTGTTTTCACTCTTCCAAGACGAGAAGAAGAAGAAAGGGCCCTGAGCCCGACCCAGAGCAAATCACTAGAGTAAGCCTCGGCCAGGATCCTGTGGCGCGCTGAGGCTCAGGGAAAGCGGGTGCTTTCCCTGGACCTTGCGGTTGCTTAACGGCACGCGCTGTCGGCGGGCCGGGGGGAGGGCCAGTGATCGTCAACAGAGCGGGTTCGCCATCATTGGCGAAACCAATCACGTGACGGCCTGTCTCGCCGGCAAGCGGGGGGCATTTTAAATTCCCCTAAAGACCTACGCTTCCGCAAGGTAGGTGAGCCCCTACTAAAGCCGCTCTCATTGGGCTGTAGGGGCTCAGTGCTGAGCGGGAGCGTGCGCCAGCACGCAGGGAACATGGGCGAGGCCTTAGGCGCGCTTATGGGCTGGTCACGTCAGGCTGCGGTCGCTGGAAAAATATCAAATTGAGAGACTTCAGCGATTGCTACCAAGCCGTCGCTCCGACGCCCGTCGCACTTACTTATAAGCGCACGCGATGGCGGCAATTGCATTTGTTTGCCGCCCACATTGCTGCGCCAGCATGATAAGTGTAGCTAAGGCCGTGCGTTAGGCCCGCGACGTCGCCAAAAAAAATAGTTGCTGTCGCTGCGGCGCTGTATAGTAGGGGACATCGCTTCGCCCAAAATTTGGAAGCTGGCAATATTGATAGTTTCTCAAGGTCTGTCGCCTCGTGACAGCCCCTGAACCATCAAATTGCCAGAAAGGCCGCGACGCGCCGCAAGCAAATAAACTTTCGCTTTGACGTCGCCGGCACTATAAGCGCGCCTTAAGGTGTCTGGGGGGTCGCCTGGAATAGCCCACTTAGTAAATGTTGTTTATTAAAAACATTTTTTAATGCGATTTTTAAAAGTATGTTCTTCATACAACACCTGACTGCTATTAGATGGTCCCATTTCATGGATTTTAGTAGTTTGTAATTTAGGCAGCTCCAATAAGATCAACGGTTGTTGAGCTTCTTCTTACATCTAAACCAAGAAAGAAAAGATTCAAGCACTATTATATAAAATGACTATTGAACTCGAGGAACTATATAAGCAATTTGATAAAATGTTTCCCCACCTCGATTGTATTGTATGTATTGTATTTATATAGCGCCATAAATGTTACATAGCGCTTCCAGTTTCGTAACACATATCATATAAATAACAAATATATAAATCAGGTCATGGGAATAAGTGCTTCAGACATAAAAGTACATTAAGGAAGAGGAGTCCCTGACTCCGAGGAGCTTACAAACTCTAATTGGTAGGTAGGGAGACGTACAGAGACAGTAGGAGGAAATTAGTTGTGTGTACTGTTTGTGTGTGTGTGTGTGTGTGTGGTGTTGTGTGTGTGTGTGGTGTGTGTGTGTGTGTGGTGGGTGGTCCTCTGTATACGTCAGGTTATTTAAACATGTTCCAAAAAGACCAAACTTAGGTTTTACTGAGACAGCCATTTTATGGGAAGTGTCAATCCTATGAAAACCCGTTTTGGGTCGTGTCAAATACCGGAGTAGTGCTCCGGCATGCAAAGAGGTGATAATGCTGAGAATGGGAATGTTAGAAGATCGGGAACGGTACTCGTCACCATTGACCTTGGATAGTTTCATATCATAGTGGTAACCAATATTCCCTTTTTAGCCGTTCAAATTGAAGCATATAAATTTGTAACCAGACAAACACTTTTACATTGCTCACAATATGTATCTCCACTAACCTGTCTTTTTCTGTAACTTGCTAAAAAAAAAAAAAAAAAAAAGTTTATACACTCGAGCTCTTTTTTTTTTTCTTTTCTTGTGGTCAGGCTTTGTAACTCCTAAAGGGGAGGCATAGGTGCAGTGGACACGCAGACATTGTTGGAAGCACAAGGCCGGACTCATGATAGGATATGATCTGCAGTCCTTTTTATATCCTTATAACTCAGTAAAACGAACAAACACGGGGATTCATTACATTGTTCACTCCCTGTTTGTGATGCCCATGCAGACCAGTTGCCTCTGCACCCTTGGGCTTCGGACAGGTGAATTCGCAGCGCTGACGCTCTGCTCTCCTGCAGGAGCTTTTTGGTTCCCTGCATGAGCGTAGCGTGCGCTATGTGAGCTGGGATGGGAGGCGGGGATTTAGAAGCGTCGCAGGGCGGCGGCAAGACATCACGGACGCCATGGCCTTTTGGGGGCGGTCACGTACGGCCCTGCGCTTCCCTTCAGCGGGAAAAATGGACAATGTGCTGTCGGAATGCTTCACACACGCACTTCGCATGACTGAGGGAAGCGCCATCTAAATCGTGCTCAATAGGGATGTTGGTTCGACAGTGAGGTTCAGCACGGTCTTTTGACCATGGCCCTGGCCTTAATCTGGATGCTGATCTACACCTGGGACTATCATGGTGGTTCAAGTGTTACTGTAGTATAGACATGTACTTTTCACCTCTGCCATCAATAAGACTGATCCGTGAGGGTATGGGTCTTGAAAGGATTGGGGTAGTTAAACGTTGGTCGCCAAAACTTCGTGGTCTTAGGTAATTTAGACATATGTATCTGATCACCCACCAGTAATTACCACCCCATGCCTGGAGTCAACACAGAGTAAACATTGAGGAGTTTACTTGCAAGCTTCCCCCCACCCTATAGTTGGCTGCATGCAGACCTCTTTGAATATAACTATGGAAGTGTGTTGTAATTGATGTTGTGTATGAATGTAGATCACTGGCGCATTGATGGGGCCTATTTCATCACCCCTGATTGTATGAAAATGCTGGTTTAATGTTGTAGGGATTGGCATACGTGATCTGCAGAAACATCACAATACCGGCCTGTGTGTTACGGACTTTGTTGTCCTTGAAACTTGTAGATAATTAGGGCACTTCTAGCAGAGTTTCTGATGGATTTGGAGAGGGTTAAAAGGACGTGCGTAGCAGGGGTAGAAGTCGCCCATACCATGTGTGCAGAGCCCCAGTAATGTTTTCTTTTATGGCTAGGGCCCAATGCCCACCCTCATCTTGAGGAACATTGCAATGTTTTAGTCTCCTGTAGTGGAAGAAATATACAATCCGTATCCAAACAAGTGGTATGGGTTGGTACCAGAGTTCTCCACTCTAAACTCTCTGCCAAGTGGGAAGCTCATTACAGTATTGGTATTTGATTAAAAAGCCACCAGTAACAGCGACAAATATAATTTGTGACTGTTCTTGTCCTATATGTGTATTGCTCAGTGTTGGTTACAAAGGTGGTCCTGTTATATAATAGATTTACACTCGTGACACACGTGGTCGACTTAGTCTCTACCTACGTGTTTATGTGGAGCTTTTTTTATAGTTGGTGTGAATATAATAAGCGCTCTGTTAAAGCGAAATGGTGGAGCCAGCCAGTATCTGCTTGTGGTGGTTTTCCCAGTTACACAACAGAGAGTGCAGCCATTTCCTAATTACGTAGCCGAGATGTTAGATTGCATCCTGTCACCTCTGACAATACATTGCCTAACCACATACCGCATTTATTTTTATCCTCTGCTTTTTCCCCCACCCTATGGGGTAGTCTCCAGGCATGAAAAGGTATAAACAAGGTTTGCCAAGGGAATCGTTCTGTTCTTACAACACTATGTAATGAAGGGGAGCGTTGATGTACAATTCCCAGCCTATAAAGTTGGGCTTCCTTGATTCAAAGAATATTGACAAGTTTAATGTTCCCACTTCTGGCAGGAGTTGATGCATTTGGAACAATACATGGGAGATTTAAATGAAGTCTCTCCCCAGAGCCTATGCTGTGCAAAGTCGCCATGATGACCGCCGAAGCTGGAGATAGAAAGCTAAATGGTGTTTTGTAAAACTAGAAAACATAATGTAGGTGTGATCAGTAAAGGTCTATCTCTCAAACCTTTTGTTTGAGCATACAATGCCTCCCCAAGGCTGATCTTTCAGCCACTTCTCTCCTGCCACCTAGCGCCAAACAAAATAATTCTTGGTGGTTCATCCCTCTCGCCATTCTTTGATTGCCCATTGGTCTTGGAATCCAGTCGAGTACGATTCTTTGTAACAAGATGTGCTCTCTTTAGGATGCTCCATCCCACTGCAATTGTAATGTGTCTTTACCGCTTTTGATGAGGGCCACAATAGTTTGATTTCGGAACCCGTTCCTTCTTTTGTTCCTGTCTCATCAGGTATAAGACCCCCCATACTTTGGTCTGAGTTGTCTGAAGATTCTCTGCATTATGTTCCATTTAGGGTCAAGTCATTATATCAATGGTTGAGCACAGGGCGAATACAGTGGTCGCAAACGCTTCCGCTGGGCACATCTGGAAGTTTCTTAGAAATGATTATCGTGTGTACTTCCAATGTACTCCATCGCCATCTATTCTCGATTGAATTTAATTCAACAGGTTCCCAGCAATTTCTTTGCTGGTCCGGGCAGGTAGTACATAGTCTTAATTCTATTCTATTCCATTTATTTCGGTTCCTTTGGAGATTTACTACTAGTTTTTTTTCTCATTCTATCCCTTTTGGGCTTTCTGAGTTTCATGATGAAGCCCTATTTTATGTCCTCAGCCGAGTTTCTCTGATGTTTGGTTCTGTATGCTTCTGGAATTATGTTGAATAACATGTCATCATCTGGCAAATCGTATGGCTCAACTTATTCGCCAGTTGGAATTCTTTATTTATTTATTTTTAATTCCCTTTTCTCGCACAAGTGTTGTTGATTTGTAAGGTTGTTGGCTTGACCATGGTGTTCTCCCACTCAAACTATTGATACTTGTATGCTCTCGCTTTATCTTCATGTGATCTCATGGTTCATCTGGCTTCCTCATACTTTAAAAAAAATTATATCGTAATGCTCTCTCACACTCCTCCCCCATCTATATTCTATATCTATCTTTCCTGCTGAGGTGGTAGACTGAATCAAAGTAAACGATTTTTTGTATCCGTACAAAATCTAAAAGCGGAGTAGTAGATCTATTCTTTACTTCGGGAATCACTTTCTCCGACTTTGATGGGTCCTTGTGTTATATCCACTGAAAATCCGCGTCTGGAGGATGTCTTTGGTGTTGCAGCAGATTAGTGATATTTCTTAAAAATCTTGTGGTGATGGAAACAGACTTGCTGCTCTGGAGATGCTTGAGGTCTGGTTTATCTCTGTTTCCTTGTGGATGTGGAGAGACTCGGTGGCATACTCACTATTCCTTCAAGCCTATTGAAAGTTTCTTCAAGATCTCTTTACACAGATCTTTGCAATGTTTTTAGCCCTCCCAGTTTCAGTTTCGGTTGCAATTACATCTCCATGGGGTAAGATGCATATATTCCCATTACCTAAATGAGGTGGCTTCCCGTGAGCCAAGGATGGGAATTGTGGTTTGACGGCGCGGTTCTCAACTCGTGACCAAATTGCCGCGTGGTGCTTTTGCTGCTACGCTCACGCCGCCAAAGCAGATTGTCAGCTCTAATCCCGGCTGCTTCTAGGTAATTTTATTACGGTTTCCGGGCAGTGGGGTTAATGTAAGGGGTCTCCCCCTGGGTGGTTAAGGCCTCTGGTGGGTAGGGTTGTTTTATGTAAGGCTAGGCCCCACTCCCGCTTCAGTCAGCGCGTGCCCGTACTGCTTACAGGCGGCCACGCTGACGGCAAATTGACCGCGATATTTGGGTCTGTAGGAGACCGGAGAGGGCAAGGAGGGGGGGGGGCGTGTTTTAAACTGTTTCGCAGGTCTGAGATCGTTGCGTGCCCACACACCACACACCACACACACACACACCACACACAACACACACACACACACACACACACCCACACACACTTTCCCCGCATCTCCTTCCACTCTCCCGCTGTCCCCAAGCTCGGCCTGCCAATCCGTGAGTCCTCCCTCTCCCTTCCCCCCTTCCCTCCCCTCTTCCCTCATATGGTTTGGACGCTAGCTGGAGGCAGCCACGTGACCCGCGTCGGAGTCTGCAACCACTAGGACTTGCAGCATCGGCCGCTGACGCGTCACAGACCGCAGTCACGCCCAAGTAGTAAGGAGCCCAGCGGGGACCTCCACCTAGAGAAGGGTGCTGGTGGTCCGTCGACCCGTCCGAAGGTGCTTTAGCTTTTCCCGACGCCTGGGTGAGATCGCGAGACGAAGGCTGTCTGCCATCCAAATCTCCCAGACCAGTTGCTCACAGACTGGGGGGGCGGGAGTTTCGGGGAGTAGCGCAGTTACACAGCGCTATCTTCACTGGGGACGCGTCACATGGCAACGACACGTTGCCATTGCTACACAATGTCCATTTCACTTCTGAGACAGGTAAGGGAGAGGGGGACGCAGAACTGTTTGCCCACCTGTCCTTGACCATCCAGATCTGAACCACTGTACTCAGACCTCCTGGGACCCCATGGTCCCTGAAAGAACAGCTGTTGTATATAGCCGACAAGAATAGTTGACACCATTGTGTTGCTTGGTGGTAGCCTTGTTCGGTGGCAAGGTTTTTCTGAACCACGATTCAGCTACTGGGAGAAAAGATACCATTTTAGGTAGATTGCTGCTTTTAAACAATGTAAGTTAAGCCCTGGTCATTAATACAAGCTAATACAATTAACATTGTGGTCTGGCCCTGGTATTTCTAGGTGGAATATGTTTGCATTTTTGAGTTACTGGGTCCGAGGGCTGTATTTCCTCCCGGAGAGTTGGTTACTCTGTGTAATCTTTTGTCTGGTGTCGTTATATATCTATGATATATATTATATATAGATATATATATATATATATAATATATATATATATAGATATATATATATATTTAGACTATATATGATCTCTTATATACTCTCTCTATTTATTATATGCGCGCCTCTGATTGCTGGGTTTTTACTCATCTGATTCTGTGCTCAAGTACTCAAAAATCCTGTATCCATGAAAATATATCAAATAAATAAATGCATTACTATTGTTGAATGTCTAATCTTTATAGAACACCTAGATCTCTCCCTGTGCTCAAATACTAAGGACAACTAAAACACCAAACAGACAATAAATAATAACGTGCTTATAAATATAACAACATATATAACAAAAGAAGAGATTAAAACCAGTCCCAAATGAAAGTCCAATTTTGAAATAAATGCTGGTGCAGGGGGGTCTCCGGCTACTCTCAACAGTGGACTAACCACATCCACAGGAATCTAAAAGAAAAAAGAGGACGCGCACGCCCCATAGCGATAAAATAGTAAATGTAATGGGGAAAGGGGGGGTAAAAATGCACTTCACAAAAGTAAATAAAATAGGCATTGCGTGATAATAATCACCACCAACGGTGCTGCTTTCTATCCTTTGGGAAACACCCGATCTCAAGGCAGGATGGGCCAACGTCCGTAGATGCTCCCAGCAAATTTCCAGGGCCAATAGATGTAAGATGTGGTTCAAGAGTCTAAGAAGGTACTCGTGTTACCAGGCCTCTGTAGCACCAGCGCGAGGATCGGTCCGCTCCAGACGCTCTTGGATGACGTAATGTCAATGCGTCCAAGTGATGACGCTCCTGACGCGTTCGTCACTCAGGGTAACTTCTCTCAAAGGGAAGTATAGAGAAGGAGTACGTCTGACATTTAAATACAGAATCTAATGCTGTTAATTGAATAGAACGCCCCTCCTCAGCTGTAAGGTGCTTAGCGCTGATTAACAATTAAATACACATACAATATGCCTAATTAAGATCATAGCTACTTGAATTGGAGGAGATTGATTAGAAGTGTTATACCATGAATACTAAAGGTTCTAAACCTAGGGGAGAAATACACATCTTATGACATATACCATACAATAATTATAACTATGCATCTAAAAACCAATAATCAATACATAAATAAATATTAATATATCTCAAAATACATAAATGTAAAAATCATTTTTGATTTTACGTCATTGACATTACGTCATCACAAGAGCGCTGGAGCGGACCGATCCTCGCGCTGGTGCTGCTACAGAGGCCTGGTAACACGGAAGTACCTTCTTAGACTCTGAACCACATCTTACATCTATTGGCCCTGGAAATTTGCTGGGACATCTACTGGGCGTTGCCCATTCCTGCCTTGAGATCGGTGTTTTCCCAAAGGATAGAAAGCAGCAAACGGATGGTGGTGATTTTATCACGAGCAATTCCTATGTTATTGTACTTGTGGTAGCGTGCATTTTACCCCCCTTATCCCCCATTCCCCTCATAAAGTTACATATTGACGCTAGGTGGGGGCGCGCTGGCCTTGGGGGAGGGAAGAGAGAGAGAGAGCGGAGAGCGCGAGAGAGGAGAGATAGAGAGATAGGAGGAGTAGAGAGATATATATATATATATATGATATATCTTCAGGTTAAAGTTGTGGTACTCATTGACATTACGTCATCACAAGAGCGCTGGAGCGGACCGATCCTCGCGCTGGTGCTACAGAGGCCTGGTAACACGGAGTTACCTTCTTAGACTCTTGAACCACATCTTACATCTATTGGCCCTGGAAATTTGCTGGGACATCTACTGGGACGTTGGCCCATCCTGCCTTGAGATCGGGTGTTTCCCAAAGGATAGAAAGCAGCAACCGGATGGTGGTGATTATTATCACGCAATGCCTATTTTATTTGTACTTTTGTAAGTGCATTTTTACCCCCCTTTCCCCCATTACATTTACTATTTTACGCTATGGGGCGTGCGCTCTCCTCTTTTTTTCTTTTAGATTCCCTGTGGATGTGGTTAGTCCACTGTGAGAGTAGCCGGAGACCCCCTGCACCAGCATTTATTTCAAAATTGGACTTTCATTTGAGGACTGGTTTTTAATCTCTTCTTTTGTTTATATATGTTGTTATATTTATAAGCACGTTATTATTTTATTGTCTGTTGGTGTTTAGTTGTCCTTAGTATTGAGCACAGGGAGAGATTCATAGGTGTTACTATAAGATTAGATAATTCACAATATAATTCATTTATTTATTTTGATATATTTTTCATGGATACATGATTTTTGATTTACTTGTAGCACATAATCTTTAGATTGATTTAATACCCACAATCAGAGGCGCCCCCCCCCGCGCATATACCCCACCCCCCCCCTCTATATATATATTATATATATATAGATATATATACCCCACTATTCATATAATATATTTATATATTATATATATATATATAGATTAATATATATATATATATATATATACTTATATATAACGACACCAGACAAAGATTACAATGGGTGAACGCTTATCCGGGAGGAAATACAGCCCTCGGACCACAGTAACTCAAAAATGCACATATTCCACCTAGAATACCAGGGCCAGACCACAATGGTTTAATTGTATATAGCTCTGTATTAATGACCAGGCTGTAACTCTACATATGTTAAAAGCAGCAATCTACCCTAAAATGGTATCTTTTCTCCCAGTAGCTGAATCGTGGTTCAGAAAACACATTGCCACCAGAACAAGGCTGACCCAAGCAACCAAATGGTGTCAACTATTCTTGTCGGCTATATACAACAGCTGTTCTTTCAGGGACCATGGGGTCCCCAGGAGGTCTGAGTACAGTGGTTCAGATCTGGGATGGTCAAGGACAGGGGTGGGCAAACAGTCTGCGTCCCCCTCTCCCTTACCTTGTCTCAGAAGTGAAATGGCATTGTGTAGCAATGGCAACGTGGCGTTGCCATGGTGACGCGTCACCATGAAGATAGCGCTGTGTAACTGCCGCGACTCCCCGAAACTCCCGCCCCCCCAGTTTGAGCATCACTGGTCTGGGACATTTGGTAATGGCAGACTGCTTCGTCGCGACTCACCCAGGCGCGGGAAGCTAAAGCACCTTCGGCGGGTCGCGGACCACCAGCCCCTTTCCTCTAGTGTGGAGGTCCCCGCTGGCTCCTTACTACTTGGCTGACTGCGTGCTGTGACGCGTCAGCCGGCCGATGCTGCAAGCTCCTAGTGATTTGCAGCTCCGACGCGTCACGTGGTGCAGCAGTCAGCCAATGAGGGAAGGAGGGGAGGGAAGGAGGGGAGGGAAGGAGCTACGGATGGGAGGCGGCTTGGGAGGGGAGCAGGGAAGGAGCTGCGGGGGAAGTGTGTGTGTGTGTGTGTGTGTGTGTGTGTGTGTGTGTGTGTGGTGTGTGTGGCACGCACGATCTCAGACCTGGCAACAGCTTTAAAAACACGCCCCCCCCCCTTCCTTGCCCTCTCGGCTCCCTACAGACCGCATATCGCGGTCAATTGCCTGTCAGCGTGCCGCCTGTCAGCAGTACGGGCACGCGCTGACTGAGGGAGTGGGGCCTTAGCCTTACCCTAAAACACCCTACCCAGAGGCCTTAACCCAAGACCCCTTAAATTAACCCCCTGCCCGGAACCGTAATAAACTTACCTTAGAAGCAGCCGGGATTAGAGTGACAAATCTGCTGCTGGGTGAGTCGTAGCAAAGCACCAGCGGCAATTTGGTCACGGTGAAACGGCCGCAACCAAATGTCCCATCCTGGCTCAGGGAAGCCCCATCATTTAGGTAATGGGAATATATGCATCTTCCAGGGAAGATGTAATTGCAACTGAAATCTTGAAAGAAGCTGGGGGAAGTGGAGAAAATTATTGCAAAACACTT
Organism: Ascaphus truei; assembly: GCA_036426205.1. Classification (NCBI taxonomy): domain Eukaryota; kingdom Metazoa; phylum Chordata; class Amphibia; order Anura; family Ascaphidae; genus Ascaphus; species Ascaphus truei. Next base: position 104,992 of record WSYH01001509.1, read on the forward strand.
TAAATGCTGCTTGAACAGGAACATTCAAGAATGGAGTAATGCCACAGTTCTCCACATCCACAAGAAAAAGGAGATAAAGACCTCAAGATCTACAGAGCAGCAAGTCTGTTTCCAATCACCAACAAGATTTTTACGAAGATACTCACTAATCTGCTGCAACACACAAAGACATCCTCCAGCGTGATTTTGCAGTGGATATAACACAATGGACCACATCAAAGTCGGAGAAGTGATTTCCCGAAGTAATGAATACGATCTACTACTCCGCTTAAGATTTGTAGGTTACAAAAAATTATTTGATTCAGTCTACACCTCAGCAGATAGATATAGATATAGATATAGATAGGGGGAGGAGTGTTGAGAGAGATATCGATATAATTTTTTTTTAAAGTATGAGAATGCCAGATGAACCATGAGATCACATGAAGATATAAGCAAGATAAAGTATCAATAAGTGTGATTGGGAGAAAACATGGTCACCAAAGCAACACTTACAAAATGCAACACATTGGATTGCGAAGAAAAGGGGAATTAAAAATAAATAAATAAATAATTCCAATGGCGAATATTTGAGCCATCTACGATTTGCAGATGACATGGTTATTCAACATAATTCCAGAAGACCTACAGCAACAAAATCAGAGAACTCGCTGAGGAAAGAAAATAGGCCTTCATATGAATCTCAGAAAGACCAAAAGGGATAGATAGAAAAAAATAGTAGTAAACTCTCCAAAGACCGAAATAAATGGAATAGAACTAGAAGTTGAAGACTATGTCTACCTTGCCCGGGAAGCAAAAATGGCTGGGAACCTTTTGAATTAAATCAATAGGAGAATGAAGATGGGATGGAGTACATTTGGAAGACACAAGATAATATTTCAAGGAAACCTTCCAATGTGCCCCAAGAGGAAAGCTTTCGACCACTGTATTCTGCCTGTGCTCACATATGATATAATGCTTGGACCCTAAATGCGAACATAATGCAGAAGCTTCAGACAACTCAGACAAGTATGGTGGGTCTTACCTGATGAGACAGGAAAAAGAATGAACGGGTTCGAAATCAAACTAGTTGTGGCATCATCAAAAGGGTAAGAACATTAAATTGGCAGTGGGATGGACGCATCCCAAAAAGAGAGCACCATCATTGTACAAAGATCGTACTCGACTGGATTCCAAGACCAAGGCGACAATCAAAAGAATGGCGAGAGGATGAAACCAGAATTATTTTGTTGGCGCTAGGTGGAGGAGAGAAGTGCCTGAAAGATCCTTGGGGAGGCATTTGTAGATCAACAAAAGGTTGAAGATGATAGACTTTACATAGATCTACACATAATTATGTTTTTCTAGTGTTAAAAACCACCATTTACTTTATCTCCAGCTTCTGCGGTCATCATGGCGACTTTGGACAGCATAGGGCTCTGGGGAGGACTTCATTTAAAATCTCCCAGACATGTATTGTTTCAAATGCTTATAACTCCTGAAGAAGTGGGAACATTAAACTTCAATTTCTGCAAGGAAGCGCCACCTTTATAGGCTGGAATTGTACATCAACGCTCCCCGTCATTACATAGTGTAAAACAGAAGATTCCCTTGGCAACCTTGTTTAACCTTTTCATAGCCTGGAGTAACTAACCATAGGGGGGGGAAAAAGCAGAGGATAAAAATAAATGCGGTATTGTGCTTATGATGTACTTGTCAAGGTGACAGGAATGCAATCTAACCACTCGGCTACGTAATAGGAACTGGCTGCTCTCTATTGTGTAACTGGAAACCACACAAGCAGATACTGGGAGCTGGCTCCACCATTTGTTTCAACAGAGCAGCTTATTATAGTTCACACAATAAAAAGCTCAAAACACGTAGGTAGAGACTAAAGTACGACACTGTGTCAGAGTGTCACAATCTATTTATAAACAGGACTCACACCCTTTGTAACCAAACACTGAGCAATAACATTATAGAACGTAAAATTATTTTGTCGCTGTACTGGTGGCTTTTTACATCAAATATCCAATACTGTAATGAGCTTCCAACTTGGCAGAGAGTTTAGAGTGGGAGAACTCTGGTACCAACCCCAGTACCACTTGTTTGGATAACGGATTGTATATTTTTCCACTAACAGGAGACTAAACACATTGCAAGTTCCTCAAGATGGAGGGGTGGGCATTGAGGGCCCTAGCCATAAAAGAAAACATTACTGGGGCTCTGCACAAATGGTATGGGCGACTTCTACGCCATGCTACGCACGTCTTTTAACCCTCTCCAAAATCCAATGCAGAAACTCTGCTAGAAGTGCCCTGAATTATTACTACAAGTTCAAGGACAACAAAGTCCAGTAACACACAGGCCGGATATTGTGATGTTCTGCAGATCAGCGTATGCAAATCCCTACAACATTAACCAGCATTTTCATACATCAGGGGTGATAAGAATAGGCCCCAATCAATGCGCCAGTGATACTACATTCATACAACACATCAATTACAACACACTTCATAGTTATATTCAAGAGGTCTGCATGCAGCCAACTATGGGGGGTGGGAAAGCCTGGCAGTAACTCCTCAATGTTTTACTCTGTGTTAGACTCCAGGCATGGGGTGGTAATTACTGGTGGGTGGATCAGAGACATAGGTCTAAGTACCTAAGAACACAAAGTTTTGGCGACACACGTTTAACTACCCAGAATCCTTGCAAGACACGCAGACCCCTCACGGATAGTCTATATTTGATGGCAGAGGTGAAAAGTAAATGCTATACTACAGTAACACTTGAACCACCATGATAGTCCCAGGTGTAGATCAGCATCCAGACTAAGGCCAGGGCCATGGTCAAAAAGACCGTGCTGAACCGCACTGAGCGGAAACAACATCCCTATTGAGCACGACTTTAGATGGCGCTTCCGCAGGCATGCGAAGGCGTGTGGAATAGCAGCCGACAGCACAGTGTCATTTTTCCCGCTGAGGGAAGCGCAGGGCCGGTCACGTGACCGCCAAAAGCCAATGGCAGTCCGTGATGTCAGTGCCGCGACGCTCTATCCCCGCCTCCCATCCAGCTCACAAGAGCGCACGCTGACGCTCATGCAGGGACACAAAAAAGCTCCTGCAGGAGAGCATGAGCGTCAGCGCTGCGAATGTCACCATGTCCGAAGCCCAAGGGTGCAGAGCACTGGTCTGCATGGCAATAACAAAACAGGAGAGGGAACAATTTAATGAATACCCAGTGTTTGTTCGTTACTGAGTTATAAGGATATAAAAAGGACTGCAGATCATATCACTATAATGAGTCACGGCCTTGTGATTCCAACAATGCTGCTTGTCCACTGCACCTATGCCTCCTCCTTTAGGAGTTACAAGCACTGTAACCACAAAGAAAAGAAAAAAGAAAAAAAGAGCTCGAGTGAAAAATTTTTTTTTTTTTTTTTTTTTAGCAAAGTTGACAGAAAAGACAAGGTTATTGGAGATAAGAATATTGTGAGCAATGTAAAAGTGTTTGTCTGGTTACAAATTTATATGCTCAATTTGGAACGGCTAAAAAGGGAATATTGGTTACCAATATGATATGAAAATATACACAATGTCAAGTGTGACGTACCCGTTCCGATCTTCTAACAGTCCCATTTCTCAGCATTACCTCTTGCATGCCTGGAGCACTACTCTGGTATTTTGACAGCGACCCAAGAAGGGTTTAATAGGATTATACACTTCCCATAAAATGGCTGTCTCAGATAAAAACTAAGCTTTGGTCTTTTTTGGAACATGGTTTAATAAACCTGACGTATACATAGGACACACACACACACACACACACACACACACACACACACACAAACAGTACACACAACTAATTTCCTCCTACTGTCTCTGTACGTTCTCCCTACCTACCAATTAGATTGTAAGCTCCTCGGAGCAGGGACTCCTCTTCCTTAATGTTACTTTTATGTCTGAAGCACTTATTCCCATGACCTGATTTATATTATTTGTTATTTATATGATATGTATTACTACTGTGAAGCGCTATGTACATTTATGGCGCTATATAAATAAAAGACATACAATACAATACGAGGTGGGGGAAAAACATGTTATCAAATTGCTTATATAGTTCCTCGATCATATAGTCATTTTATATAATAGGGCTTGATCTTATATTATTTCTTGGTTATAGATGTAAAAGAAGCTCAACACCGTTGAGCTATTGGAGCTGCCTAAATTAGCAAACATACTAAAATACACATGAAATGGGACCATCTATAGCAGTCAGTGTGTATGTAAGAGAACAAACTTTTAAAATCGCATTAAAAAAAGTTTTTAATAACAACATTTACTAAGTGGAGCTATTCCAGGAGACCCCCTCAGACACCTTAGGCCGCGCTTATAGTGCCGGCGACGTCAAGCGAAAGTTATATTTCGCTTTGCGGCAGCGTCGCGGCCTTTCTGGCATTTGAATGGTTCAGGGGCTGTCACGAGGCGACAGACCTTGAAAAATCAAATATTGCCAGCTTCCAAATTTGGCGAAGCGATGTCGCGCTTACTATAAGCGCACGCAGCGACAGCAACGTATTTGTTTTTGGGCGACGTCGCGGGCACTATACGCACGGCCTTAGGCTACACTTATAGTGCTGGCGACAGCAATGTGGCGCAAAACAAATGCATTGCCGCCATCGCGTGCGCTTATAGTAAGTGCGACACGGCGGAGCGACGGCTTGGTAGCAATCGCTGGAAGTCATCTCAATTTGATTTTTCCAGCGACCGCAGCCTGACGTGACCAGCACCATAAGCGCGGCCTAAGGCCTCGCCCATGTTCCCTGCTTGCTGGCGCACGCTCCCGCTCAGCACTGAGCCCCTACAGCCGCAATTAGAGCGGCTTTAGTAGGGGCTCACCTACGCTTGCGGAAGCGTAGGTCTTAGGGGAATTTAAAATGCCCCCGCTTGCCGGCGCGACAGGCCGGTCACGTGAGTGGTTCGCCCAATGAGGGCGAACCAGCTCTGTGACGTCACTGGCCCTCCCCCGGCCCGCCGACAGCGCGTGCGGTAAGCAACCGCAAGGCCAGGGAAAGCACCCGCTTTCCCTGAGCCTCAGCGCGCCAGCAGGGAGCCTGGCCGAGGCCTTACTCTAGTGATTTGCAATATGGGTCTGGGACCAGGGCCCTTTCTTCTGGGAAGAGAAAAAAAGAAAAAAAGGAGAGAAGATGGTGTGACTAAACTGTACGATAGATAGAGCGATATGAACCGTTATGTACACAATTATTACACAAGGATACATACATACATACCACGAGCAACCTGTTTAAACTTACTACCATTGTACTTTGTGACAGAAGGTAGCATTATTTGCTTTAAATTAGATCTATTCATGCAGAGCAAGTCCATAGCATGTGTATATCTGGCAGGGACTCAAGTGAGCGATTTATGCTGCTCTCATCCCAAAGTTTCAAATACTAAATCAATGTGGCTGTCCTGGAACAGGATAGCACATTTTCTGTGTCCCTTTGCAGCTCTCAGGATTACTGTTCTCCCCAGTTAAACTGCATGTTTTTCTACTGTTCTAGCAGCCTGTGTAAAACACAACATTATTGCTACATACAGTATGCCTCCTTTACGCAGCCCTAGTTAGTTGCCCTGGCAACCTTCCAATTTTCTTAGCTAGAAGGTTGGTTCAGCCCAGCTCCCCTGTCTTTCTGGCAGTTGTAGTGGTCCTTAGACTGTTCCTGCCAGCCACAGGAAAGTGTCTCTCTTTTCTCTTTAGGGAGAATGAGAGGCTCAGTGAGTAACGACACTGATGACACTGAGTTTGAAGCAGGGGAGCCTGGTTCAATTCCCGGTGTCGTCTCCTTGTGACCGTGGGCAAGTCACTTTATCTCCCTGTGCCTCAGGTACCAAAAACATAGATTGTAAGCTCCACGGGGCAGGGAGCTGTGCCTGCAAAATGTCTCTGTAAAGCCCTGCGCAACTAGCAGCAGTATACAAGAACATGCTATTATTATTTTCCCTACAAGCTGGCTTTGTGAGTACATTCCACCTCCATTACACCCCCTGCAAGGCAATCCTTTTTTATCTTCCCCCCATACCAAGGCACCTGCATTTAGAGAAGCACTCTCACTACATACCACCATCAGCAAGTACCTTTTATATTTCTGTTGACTCCCCCAATAAAGTTGAAGAAAAAAGGACTTTGTGTGCTTTCAAAAAGGGGGATGAGTTAATCCACTGGAGTCATTCACATCCTACATGTGATCCTGGTTCCAGAAGAGTGGCCCATGTGCTCATTATTTCCCGGTTTCCTGCTCCTGTTTGTTAAAGAAATCTAAACCTTAAATCAATTATACTGTATGACTACACAGTATTTTAGGTAAAGGAAATGCATATATGCACCAGAAAGACATACATGCAGATTCTAATACACATGCAGCTGCAATGTGTCTCCGTGGCCTCTTGTTTTGCTCTCAACTTGGCCGAGCATTGCAAGCCACCCTGGCACCAAATGTGTTAAAAACATCAGTGGGGCAAGCTACTATTGTATGCCAAAAGCATAGGGAAAACAGACACATTAAATATTAACCAACTTTGAATCGCATGGGAAGGAAGCACCTGCACAGCACACAGACGACAGGTGCGAGATGTTGACTCATCACACAAGGTTGGGATAAAGGGGGAAAAAACAGCCCAGCACGTATTAGGATGAAACCATCTAGCAACTCACTATGTAAGCAGCTCTCTGAATAGAAAGATGAAGAAAATACAAAGTTCCTTTTATACATTTTTCTTACTTGTTTAACAGGGGGACAAATCATGAGACTGGTATCCGAATAGTGGAAGACCACCAGTTATTCTGAGAGTCAGAAATACTGCCTTAAAATAAAGATGTTCCCTCAACTACAACTAAATACTATATTTGATGCTATAGGGCAGTCCTGCACAACTCCAGTCCTCTTGGGCCGCAAACAGGCCAGGTTTTCAGGCTATGCTTTCTTCAGCACAGCTGGCTCAATTAGTGGCCCAGTCAGACTGCAAATTGAGCCAGCTGTGCTGAAGTAGAGAGATCCTGAAAACCTGGCCTGTTTGCGGCCCTCGAGGACTGGAGTTGTGCAGGCCTACTATAGGGATTAAGCAAATCTCCCAAACCATAGCAAAAAGCACAGTCACAGGGTCACCAACCCTTGATCTCCCATCCACATACTGAACACTTGGAAAGTCCTCCTCAACATACTGAAATACAACTCCTATCAACGTTTTAAAGCAGGGGGTCAGAGCAGAGATTGGTCCAGCTCTGGGGGTGGGAAACTGAAACTGCTTCTAATCCTAACTCCAGATTAACAAATACTTGTAAAATGGTCAACAGAGCCATATTTACCAAGCAGTGGGATTCCATTACACACCATACAACACATTCAAGTAATTGGGCGAAAGGTGTTTGGCACTGTAAGGTCTTAACATAAGTTCCCCCTTGCTATTCGAAAATCTACTAATATTTACTAGATAACAGGCAGGACACCCTCACCATAATTCGCAAGGGGAGGCAGGAGGAAAACTTGGCACTTTAAACTATTGACAACTCCTCACATTGCTGTCAATCTACATAGGTCTGTGCGAGTCCTGTTTCCAATTTACCTTTTAACTGACTAACTCTCCCTTCAAAGCCCAACTCTCCTCCCTAGAAGCCCGCACTAGTGGCTCATCTAAAAGGTTCCAAGAGCAGCAGCTCAGCTCTTGCAAAGACGATGCCTCTCCTTTCAAAGGGACAACATTCCAAGGATGCCAAAACAACCCCGACGCATACAGCATCTCACCCTAGCCTTCTACTTTGGGACATTGCAGTGCTATTCCATAATGTAATGTCCAAGTTTGGCACTTTGTTCAGGGACACCTTTAGGTACGGTCTCCCTTTGGCTACATACCGCTTGTGGTGAAGAAAAATCAGCCTAGATTATTGGAGAATGATACCATGAATGTCACTTCCTTAATCAATTTAGGGCCTTAATCTATAAAATCAACCAAAGCAGCTGTTTTGGGCCATTAGCAGACCAATATCCTCATTCACGTCAATGGTGATTTTCATCTGAAACCAGAGCAAACTGATGCTTTGGTGGATATAGAATGACCACCTTAGAGTCCAGAAACAGTGTCCCATGTGGTGATCCTAAAAAAATATTTCAGAAGCCATAAGAAAACAATTACAGGAAATATTTTATTCTTTAAAATGTTTTAGGGAAGTTATAATTGCTGGTTTGTTAAAAAGGGGCAATCCCTCCAACGTCAACTGAACTAAATGCAGCGACATGTTTAAGGTGTCTCATCTGGGCAATTTATACAAGTTTACCACACAATCTGACAACTATAACTATGTATTTTTTAAAGTTAGACATGGGAGGGGTTTGATTTCCTCTAACTTTGTGTGATCTGTGTGTTAGGCTATGGCCCCAGTGTCAGCTCCTGCGCGTACATGGGTGCCAGCCGCGGTCTGTGCTTGAGCTGCAGGGGGAAAGACAAGATCGCCACGGGGCAAGGGTGTGGCTTGTTCATGGCCATAACATCTCGTGGCTGGTTCGCCCTCATTGGCTGAAGTCACCGCCGTGACCAATGCTCGGCTGCTGCTCCAAAATACAGAAATCGTGTCTTTTGGCCAAGGCGGTCGCGTATAGTGGCTTGTGCGTGCACGCGCACACACGCCGACTGGGGCCTGTGCCTTGTGTGGCATGCACGCCATATAGTGGCCTCTGGGGACCTAGCCTTAAGCAAGGGCCTGTACAGCCAGTTCCCCCTCCCCACAACTTTACTGGTTCGCTGATAAAGGACATCATGGGGATAAGGGTAAAGAAAACACTTGATTGACAAGCACATCCCCCATTCAGAGGCCCCTAAGAAATGTAACTGTCCGACCCTGTGGGACTGCCCCTTTAATCACCAGTACAAAGGTACAGAGTATCGTCCAAAGCAAATACTGACCTGAATAAATGCAAGACTTTTCTACCTAAACAAATTTCAGAATCCAAGCAGCAACAAGAGCTGGTTAGCACTACAATAACACTGTGTATATGAAATGTGAGAGAGTCAAAAAACAAGAAAAGCAGATAAGTCCTGGAATCCCCTCAAACTAAAAAAAAAACAAGTCTCAATATTACTTTAAAAAAAAAAGTTACAAGTCATTATTGAAATAGCTAAAGTTGTTAAAACATTACAATACACAAAAAGGTATGCCACCCTGTGTCAATTGAATTGAGTATTGATAAGTCACAGGCCTATTGTCATCAATTTGTAAAAGCAGACACTGAAATCCCATGGATAGCATGTCACGTGTTCATCAGCATCATCCACCTACTGTGTTTACACATTCACAAACTAATATGACTAAATGCTCAGGTATTTTCCATTTACAAGACTAGACACGCATTTCTCAAGCATTTCTCAAGTAGCAGCGTCATTGCTTAAACTCAAGCACCCACATAAAAGAAAAACGATTCTCTGACACACAAACAGAAGTTAAGTGTGCATTATGCTTTGTTTATTGCGTGTCAACATGATGCAGAACAGCACAACGTTTCAGGGTCAAAGCCCTTCGCCAGGTAAAAGGCAGCAGCAAGATGTGAAGAGAAGTGCAATAGATAAATTGTCCAGAAGAGACACACATTACTGCATTCTCCAACATTATAGGTTTTCATTAACATTTTAGTATTCAGAATCTATATAGAAGTCATGGGTTGGCTATATATGTGCAGTTGCTTTCTGGAACACTTATTTGTTGACAAGCTGTATAACGTTAGCTTTTTGCACGTTAAAAAGGCGATGACACCACCATGCTATGCTAAACACCTATGATGTCAGAATACAGAGTGGCACGAGAAAGAAGGGGGGGGGGAGCTCTTCTATAATAGTATGTATTACACATCTTGTAGTTACAATCACCTGATAAAGGGGCTTCGACCCCCAGAAAGTGCTGTTCTGCATCATGGTGACATGCAAGAAACACAATACAATGCACACTTAACTTCTGTTGTGTGTGCAGTGCAGAATCCTATTCCTTTTATAGAACTTGTCAGCAGCTGAGGGATCCCTGCAATCATCTTCAGCCAACATCACTAGTGTACAAATATCTTGACTTGTGCTCAGTGAGTGCACAAGTGCTCATCTCGTTTTTCTAAACCCATTCACCCAAAGGGATAGTCAGATTTTAGGCAGTTTAGTAAGAGGGGCTACTCCACCTTACAGCCTCTTAGAGCAACGGGGCCTTAAGGGGTTTTAGGACATATCACTGCTTAGTGAATACGGCTCAACATGTTGCCATGTGATCTTTATTTAGGATTATGGTGGTTTGCATTTCCAGGGCAAAAATGCTATAGCCGTCAGTCATTGCTCATTCAAACAAGGAAATGGCGATAACTCTTTAAAGAATATATTCTGGTGTCGACAGCAAAAACGGGTGTTATGGGAGCGAAGCTCAGACACTTTAAAGTTCCACCATCAAGACAGCATGATACAGAGCATCAAAGTGCTTTGAGAATTCAAATGGAAAAGAGACATAACAAAATAGTTTTTTTCCACATTTGCATGTTTTTACAAAATATAGACACAAATGATAGTTACCACTGTCAAATACTTCCTCGCGTTAACACTTCCTGATTACATTAAGTTGTATTGACCTATGGAATGAGGGAATCGGTTTGATTAACCTCACGAAAATCAATTTATCCTCGTCTTAACTGTGACCTTTCCCCCCTGCCTACCCCATTCGCAGGCATAAACCCCCATACAGTAATGTTTGTTAAATTAGTAGCAAGAGGCACTCGTGATAACAGACATTTATGTAGCCCCATCTTACTTTCAGAAGCAGGCCTTCAAGTAAATGGTAGGCTCTCAAGATCAGGAAGCAACGTAACGATGTTAAAACGATATTTAGTGTATGTTACTTGAAAATGTTTTTTCCCACCCGCATTGAGGCATATGCTGGCATCTTATAAATATGTCATAACTTGGGCAAGTGATTGTGAGAGGTGTGTGTGTATACACACACATACACACTATATTACTGAAACGCACTCAACATTACATAATAGCTCCTATCCCATTATATCATATGGCTTCCCCTATCTCATGCCATTTTTCCTATACATAAATAACAGTATCAGCACACTCTCTGTGTCTGTATGAAACACTGCAGAAGACATACAATGACTCCTCAACGCCTAAAACAGTCAAAAAGGTGTCACATGAATGAGGCCCAGTCCAAGTTATAACACGAATATACACGGCACCCACTTGCCCTCTCTAGTAGCCCCAATCCCATTCAGATCCCCTCCCCCGCCTCATCAGATACTTACTGGGTTTTCTTTCTGCTTTTGTTCTGGTGCAGCTCCCACAGGTTCAGGTCCACCTGGCCCAGGAACTTGTCCATCCCCACCAGGGCCCTGTGCATGACGGTCACACGCACGGTGCACCTCTCCTGGTTGTCATTGTGCAGCAGGGGCACCTCGAAGGTGGCCTCTTCCTTCCACATCGGGCCCAGGCTCTTCTCGGCCACGGACGTGGAGTATTTCTCCTTGCCCAGCTGGATGATGGCGTAGGCATCGTTGGTGCCAGCCTTCCCCTTCGCCCTCAGGGATCTGGCATGGAGTACGGTCACCTGGACGTGCGTGGGGAACCAAGTCTGTGACTGCGTAGCTAAAGACATCTCGGCGACTTGTTCTTGCTCCAAGTTGCTCAACTTTATCACCTGCCGACTCTCCCAGCTTATATGAAGAGTGGAGCGGTTGTTGGGGGAGTTACAAAGTATTCAACAGGTGGGCGTTGCTCCCAAGGGACGTAACCTCCCTCCTCCGTCCTCTCTCCCTGACAACCAGGGAGAGACTGCCTGAGGCGCTGAACGGTATCTAAGCAACATATGACAAGGGCTTCTCACTGATGCAACCTCTGGACCAATAGGATCAATAAGCGATGCCAGATAGAGGCTTGCAACGCATCACACCTCGCAGAGTCGTGGTTGTAGCAAATGATAATATCCATAAACAATATGCAGGCTGAAAGTTCCTGCAGTGCACGGGAGGCAGCGGGTAGCCGCAGCATCACTGCTTCCTAATGGCCTGCTTTAAATAAGTGCATGTACTGGAAGTGTGAAAAGATGTATAAAGGGTATTACACATTGAACCTTTTAACAGTAAGCACATGTTGCGTTGCAGGCACATCTGGAAGCAATTGGGTTAATGGAGTATATATGTCAGTGATAAAAAACATGATGTGCCTTGTAACATCAAAAGTGCAGTACAATAACTATGTTTAGTTTCAGGCAGAACGGCGGGTACTTGTTTCTTCCCGCCCCCTCTAATCATCTGCATAATGCATGCAAACTGATGGCCTGCTCCTCTTTGTACACTGGAAACTAATGAAGCTTTAAAATCTTGTTTCTCTGATGCAGATCTATTTAGAGCGCTGCGTGGATTTTTTTGCTTTTGCAAAGTGCAAAAGAAAAACAGGATTAATAAATAATCCCCCCCAATTAGGGTTGCCAGGTGGCTTGTCCAAAAATACTGGACATCCACGCCCCCCGAACACATATAAAAAATACCCCCATGCCCCACAAATGCATATAAAAAAAATACACCCACGCCCCCCAAATACATTTAAAAAATACCCTCACCTCCCCCAAATACATTTAAAAAAAATACCCCCATCATCCCTCATAGCAGCAAACACTATACCACCAACAGGCTGCACAGATGATGAATAATAACTGTTGATGTCAAAAGGCAACGATTGACTGCAGAAATTCCACAAGTGAATTAGGTAGCACCTTACCGAAAGGCTGAGTCCGTATGAAGTGATGGCAAATGCCAAAACCAAAAAAGCCCATACAAAGTCCGTAGATGGGTGTCAAGGTTGTAAATTGCTGCCCCTGAATAAGATAACACGTCCTCTGCAGAGAACATCAACAGCAGAAGAAAAAGAAAGGAGAGCGCAAAAAGTAACGCGAACACAACCTTTATAGCATAAAAATAAAAGCAACAACAGTAACATGCACTGGGATACACAGGGGTATAAAACCAGTGCTGCAGTAACACGCACTGGGATACACAGAGGTATAAAACCAGCGCTGCAGTAACACGCACTGGGATACACAGAGGTATAAAACCAGCGCTGCAGTAACACGCGCTGTGTAATATAAAACCAGCGCTGCAGTAACATGCACTGGGATACACAGAGGTATAAAACCAGTGCTGCAGTAACATGCACTGGGATACACAGAGGTATAAAACCAGTGCTGCAGTAACACGCACTGGGATACACAGAGATATAAAACCAGTGCTGCAGTAACACGCACTGGGATACACAGAGGTATAAAACCAGCGCTGCAGTAACATGCACTGGGATACACAGAGGTATAAAACCAGCGCTGCAGTAACATGCACTGGGATACACAGAGGTATAAAACCAGTGCTGCAGTAACATGCGCTGGGATACACAGAGGTATAAAACCAGTGCTGCAGTAACATGCGCTGGGATACACAGGGATATAAAACCAGCGCTGCAGTAACATGCACTGGGATACACAGGTATAAAACCAGTGCTGCAGTAACACGCACCGGGATACACAGGGGTATAAAACCAGCGCTGCAGTAACATGCACTGGGATACACAGAGGTATAAAACCAGTGCTGCAGTAACATGCACTGGGATACACAGAGGTATAAAACCAGCGCTGCAGTAACACGCGCTGTGTAATATAAAACCAGCGCTGCAGTAACACGCACTGGGATACACAGGGGTATAAAACCAGCGCTGCAGTAACACGCACTGGGATACAC